>JAEQBH010007570.1:0-167771 GCA_016808115.1 Tetrastigma voinierianum
ATGGCCGGGTTTACCCGGAGGTTTATTAGTTGCCACGTGATGGCCGGTCTACTTGGAGGTTTATTAGCTGCCACGTGATGGCCGAGTCTACCTGGAGGTTTATTGAAGGCCACGTGGATACGGTGTAACCACGTTTATTAGTTGCCACTTGTCGTGAGGCCTGCCACTGACTCGCTTATGATGCGGGTACATGGTATGGTACGTTGATTTCAATATGGTATAACTATTTTAATACTTATGGTTATGGGGCATTTCATGGTTACTATTACATGGTGGCTATACATGCTTTATGATTGGCTTTATGTCAGGTACGCTCGCATTATAGTTTTCTTAACATCAGGTTTCGCTAAATTGTCGGAGCATTTATTTATATATGTTAGACTTGGGGTAAAGTTGGTTTTGTGGGAAATGTTTCAAACGGGAAACTTTAAAAGAGTGGACGGAGGTTTTGAGAGAAGAAATTTTAAATAAAAAGAATGTTATTTTCCTTATAAACTATGCCACTAACGGCATTTATTATCTCACATTATTGTTTTAAACTGCTCCTCAGTCCGCATAAAGCCGTAGGGCTTATTTCGCGCCAGATCCGACACCGCTCTTCCCGTCACAGCTGCAGTACACTATCGCATCTATCCTGCTGTTTTGCTGTATTGGACTTATTCATCTCTTATAAAGGGTATATATCATCATTGGTACTTGTTCGTGGTAAACTCAATGTACAAATACAATAATAATAATAAAATAATAATAATAATAATAATTAACAGCTCTAGAATGCTCTTATATTCTTATCGAACTTTTATGGGTCCTTATCTATATATGTATGGGTCTTTATATATAACGGGATATTAAATTAATACGTGTTTACTTCCCTCCTAAAGTGGAGTTTCACCGTATCTCTCCTAGGGATTATACAAAGGACTTCAAAGAGGCGGGACCACCCGGAACTCGGGAGGGTATCTGCCTGTCCCGGTCACTGGTATCGTAGCTCTAAGTTTCTAAATTCCTGGGTTAAGCATTGTCAAACCATCCAGTGTTTTGTATACCTTCCTAACCTTATCCTTGAAATCGATTATGTTTCATTTATTCTTGGAATATAGTTTTTCTTCCTGATGACACTTAGAGGTTGTGTATAAACTACAGACAGTTGAATAAGGTCACCATTCATAACCAATATCCTTTTGCTCCTGATTGGATAGACTCCATTTTGATCAGCCTCCTGTGGTGCAAGAGGCTTCAAGATTGACTTGAAGTCAGGGTACCATCAGTTAAGGATTAGGGAATCGGATATTCCCAAGACGACATTCAGAACGAGATATGGGCGTTATGAGTTTCTAGTGATGTCTTTCTAACTCACCAATGCCCGAGCAGCTTTCATGGACTTAATGAACCGGGTCTTCCGTCCATACTTAGATCGGTTTGTCATCGGTTTTCATCGAAGACATTCGTGTACTGAGAAGCGAGTTGGAACATGAGAGACATTTGGGTTTGTGTTGCGTACTTTAAGGCAATACCAAAGTGGTATGCCAAGTTCAAGAAATGTGAATTTTGGTCACGAGCGGGTTTCTGGACATGTAGTTTCGGCCGATGGCATTTATGATCCTCGAAAGTAGAAGCAAGTGGGCAAATCGGGGGAGCAACCAACTACGGTGACAGAAGTGCGGAGTTTCCTAGGATTAGCAGGGTATTACCGCAGGTTCATAGAAGGGTTCTCAAAAATAGCAGGATCACTTCATTGTTTGACTAGGAAAGGAGATTGAGCCAAAAAGGTAAGGGTTTTTGGTTTGATTCTTGTAAAATGGTTCTTTTTCTAGGTTTTGGTTGGGGGAAACTTCTCCTAACCCTAGATTTGAAGGATATGGGGTGGTAAAACCCTAATCCCCCGGTTATTTGTGTAAGGATTTGAGGATTTTGTATAGTAGGGATATGATTTATGATTTCTCCTTTTGAAGTTGTAGTTTCCATCCTAACCTTAGATCGCTGAGTGATGAGTTGGCAAAACTTTCTAGATTCTTGTTTAAGGTGTGGTTTGGAAGATGTTTCGGGTTGAATAGAGTGGCTTTGATGTGTGTTTGAGTGTTGGGGTGACTTGGTTTAACTATAAGTAAATCGGGCTATGTCATAGGATATTCAAGTTCATGTCCGAATCGTGATCTCCACGGAAGAACCCCAAAGACTTTATCTTCAAACGGCAATACAGATATAATACAAGAGGTGTTTTGTGTCGAAGTGCGTTGTTTGTAAACTTAATAATGGGCGCAAATGTTGATCCTAGTAAGTGTAAGAGAGAGTGCACTCTGGGAACTGGGCTGGGCTTATGTCGGCAGATAAGCACATTTCTGTGAGTCGAGGGTGATAAGTAATAGACCACTGAGTAATTTATGACATGGATTGCAGGAGGCTAAGGAATCTTATGACTTGTTATTTGCAGATCCTGAGTAGCCTCGGGTTTTGACTTCGAAGACTTATGGATTTTTTTGAATCCAAGGAAGGTAGGGATCTTATAACCTTCTCCCCGCTGAACAGGGTTGATGTTAAATTCCGTACTATCTGCTTACGTTGATTTTCTAAAGGGTATAAATGTATATTTTTATATATATGGAAATCTTTGAATTAACTCCGTACATGATGTTTTTTTTTTTCTTTTATTATATCCATGTGGACATGCTGGTGAAATTGTTTTGAAGCATGACATGTAATGAGACTATGGAGAGTCCTGATTGATTGAAGTGGACACGTGATGATGACTAGTCCATGGGTTGTAGTCCCGTAAAGGTCACGTATATACGTGATGGGCATATCCTTGGTGGTAAGTCCCAGCAATTTGTCGTTGTTCTGGGATGATCGGCTAGTCCCTGGGTGAAAGCCCAAAAGAGTCACTGATGAGGGGTGGAGATGGTGGTAGTATTGCATTCATGTGTTCCTATCATCAACCATTATTCGTAACATGCTCATGTTTTTGAGATATCTCGAATTATATAAATTGAAATGTTTTTATGAGCATGGCTTGTTAGGGATTCACTACCGAAGGTCGAATCTCAATTCCCCATTATTTCCTCCACCTTAGATGTAGTAATGGTGACCACGCGCCGACATGCAGTTTCGACCAGAGTATTTTTGGAGTGACGGAAGATCAGTATGCCAACCTTAGCTTGTTGGTGGTGAGCATACATTTTGATGAATATTTAGTGTTATGTGGATACTCACACTGGGAGCACCGACGCTTGGTATCTTTGTGATCATCAGACATTTGGCTCAGGTAGCCACTAGTTTCTGAACTGCGGTAAATGTTATTTTGATCAAGTGTAAGTGTATAGTTTGGTACATTGAGGAATTAATCAGACGATATGTGTGTATGCCGATGTCACCTTATGAGGCATTGTATGGGAAACAATGTCACACTTCATTATGTTGGAATGAGACTGGCGAAAGGAAATTACTAGGCCCTGAGATTGTGCAAACGACTGAGGACAAGGTTAATGTTATACGCGCCAGGTTAAAAGTAGCTCAAGATAGGCAAAAAAGCTATGCGGACAAGCGTAGAAAGGATCTTGAGTTTGAGGTCGAGGATCGAGTATTCTTAAAACTCTCTCCTTGGAAGGGGGTGGTACGCTGGGAAGCAAGTGGCTAAGTCCTCACACATCTGACCTTGAGATTGTTGAGAGGATAGTCCAAATGCCCATGATTAGACTCTCACGAGGAGCTTTCTCGAGTCCATAATGTTTTCCACATCTCCATGATACGCAAGTATATCTCAGACCCCTCACATGTGCTGGAGACACTAGAGATCGAGCTGAGGGATGACTTATCCTATGAGGAGCAGCAAGTGCAGATTCTGGGTAGGGAAGAGAAAGAGTTTCGCAACAAGACAATATCCTTAGTGAAGGTTCTGTGGAGAAACCACCTGGTCGAGGGGGCGACTTAGGAGCGGGAGGACCAAATGCGGAACCAGTACCCTCATCTCTTCCATGACACAGGTACGAATTTCGTGGACGAAATTTTCTTATGGGGGTAGGTCAGAACGACCTGCACTAAATAATACGAAGCTTAACACATTGACCAAGTTTTGACCAACACTTAGTATGTGCGGGGCCAAGTTGACTTTTTCAGGATGAATAGTTTTGGGTTAATCTAAAGCACCATTTCATAGGCCTGCTTGAGGTTTGAGTTCATAGATCGCGAACGCCACAATCCGACTTACTGGAGCAAAGCCACTTGGCTATGAGAAGTTCAAACAGCAACACTTTATCAGTGTCCAAGTTTGTCGGGGTTTTTACCTGAAAGCGACCCTAGGCCCTATATAAACATAACTTTGGGTGCCAAATGAAACCCTAGCCCCCAAAACACCATCTTGAGCTCCAAACCCTAGGAAAAACTCTCCAAATCGTGAACACCGAGTAGGGTCGTTAATCTACGGCGAGCCGTGGAGTTTTGGACCAAAGGAGGCATCACCGGCCAACCACCTGCAACACGCGCCGGCCAGGGGGAAGCACGACCTCCTGACGATCACGCCGGCAGTTGCCACCACGGACGCTGCCCCTGATCGGGCCTAAGCAAAGCTGGGCGGCACAGCGCATGGGCGGCCACCGTGGGTCATCGACTTTTCTTGATTTTCCTGGCTATTTCCGTGCCAACCCATATCTTCCCTCCCACCATTTTGACCTTTCAACTCATTTTCCGTGGTCCTTGCGCATTCTCACCGCTTGAAAGTTACGACTAAAACAAAGTCAGCCGATCATTGATCGAAGCCCGGCCACCACAAGAATCGTTGACCAAGGTAATGGTACTGATGAGTTCCTGGCCTCTTGGGCTTTCCATTGATATATGGTTTGTGAATTTTGTACATCGTTTGGTTGGTTTTCCATTTTTGGGTCATTTCGGGTAATTACCGAGAAGTTTGGACTAAAATCGAGTACCAATTGGTCAAGTTAGGCAAAATTGGAGTTGGATTAGTGGAATTGGATGTTTTTATGAATTATTGGATGGTTCAATTTCGAGAAATTAGCTCCCAGGAGAAAAGCCCTAATTTTGAGTATCTAGCCCATAGGCACCTCAGATAATTGGACATTCGCGTGGTCAAATTTAGCTGGGTTCATAGTTCTAAAATTAAATCGAGGCCTTGTGCATCCTGTAAATGGTCACTGGGTTCAATTATCGGTTTGCCAGATTTTATTTATATTATGCACTCACGCCGAGCCGAGACGACCCCGCGGAGGACAAGACTGTAGGTTCGTAGTCGCGGAGTAGTTTATATGTTTTTAAATGATTGGGGTATTATGTTGATATATCTATTGTGATTAAATATTTTATATATATACTGCTTTGATCAAATGGTTGGTTGCATACAAATGGGATTATCGTCCCAGAGAAACAAAGCTTATCATTTCATGCGACTTTGTCAACATTTTAACCGTTGTGCTGTACTTGTCTCTGGATGAGTCCGTGGTATTTGAACATTGGGTACTGCGGATCGAGGTTTCAACACCTTGAAAACTATTGTTTTAAAAAAATGGATCTTGAGATTTTGTGGAACGATCTGATACTGTATATTGGGAAAGTACATGTGAGTAAGGGAATCATTTTATTAGTTGACTGACGGCTGTGTTCACCCTGAGGTTTATTAGGTGCCACGTGATGGTCGTTTGATCTTGAGGTTTATTAGGTGTCGTGATGGCCAGTTTACCTCGAGGGTTTATTAGTCACACGTTGATGGCCTGGTTTACCTGCAGGTTTATTATTGCCATATTTTCGATGGCGGCCCACCTCGGAGGCTTATTAGTCACTTCACGTGATGGCCGTGTAAACTTACGTATTTATTAGTTGCCACTTGTCATGAGGCCTGCCACTGACCGCTTATGATGGGTACATGGTATGGTATCACGTTGATTTCCTCGAATATGGTATAACTATTTTAATACTTATGGTTATGGTGCATTCTCTATGGTTACTTTATTACATGGTGGCTAAGTACATGCTTTATGATTGGCTTTATGTTGTGTACACGCTCGTATTATAGTTTTCTTTAACATCAGGTTTCGCTAAATTATTGTCGAGCATGATTTACATATGTCGACTTGGGGTAAAGTTGGTTTTAGAAATGTTTCAACTAGAAACTTTTTAAAGAGCGGACGGAGGTTTTGAGAGAAGAAACTTTAAATAAAAAAGAATGTTATTTTCCTTATAAACATTTACTCACGAGATTTATTATCTCACATTATTTTAAACTGCTCCTCAGTCCGCATGTGCTCCTTAGGGCTTATTTCGCGCCAGATTCGACACCGCTCTTCCCATCACAACTGCAGTACACTATCGTATCTATCTGTTTTGTTTTTGTTGTATTGGACTTATTCATCTCTACTTGTACCTCTAAATTCACAAATACTTTAGAATGCTCCTGAGGATCTCAGATCGAACTTTTTTATGAGTCCTTATCTATATATGTAGTGGGTCTTTATATATAATTGGGATATTAAATTAATGCATGTGTTTACTCTCCTTAAAGTGTGGGAGTTCCAATCAGACTCCCTAGGATTTCAGGCCAAGGACTTCACTAGGGCGAACCACCCAGAAACTCGGAGGGTGTCCGGCTGCCCAGTCCCGTCATTGTAACCATTGGAGGTATACTAGAATATTAAACCCTTTAGAATAAATTATGACCAAAATGCTAGAAAACGGAGGACAAAAACAGTGCCATACTCATTATTTATAAAGTAACAAATTCATGACACATGCTAAAAAATGAAAGAAAATTTTAGTGATAACTCATTGAAATATCAAGTGACAAAAAATCTACTCAGAAATTAGAGACAGATTCATAAAATAATATAGAGTAAGACCAATGATATACTCACAAGAGGATATAGAAGATTTTAAAATTCAAATTAATTAATTAATACAAATGAATCTAATAAGAGAAAGTAAAAGCCCACATAGTGATAAACTATGGTAAGAAAACATAGTGAAATGAAAAGAGGAAAAGCAAGGATGATCATAAATTTTAAGGAGGTTAATAAGAATACTAAATTTAACGGATATTATATCCCAAATAAAGAAATTTTAATAAATTTAGCAAAAGGAAAAAACTATTACAATAAATTTGATTGTAAATCAAGATTTTCGTAAATAAAAGTGGATAAAGACTAAGATAATTTATTGCACTTAAAGACACCCAGATGTCATTATGAGTGGATGGTAATGCCTTTTTTATTAAAAAAACGCACCTCAAATTTTCCAAAGAAAAATGGATAAAATATTCTCTGAATATTTGAATTTTATAATAGTATATATTGATGATATTTTGATATGTTTGGAAAACGAAGATGATCATGTAAATCATTTAGATATCTTATAACACTCATGTAGTTTCTACTCCAGATCCTATTATCGTGAGAAGGAAGGTAGATATCAAGAAAATGAAATAGAATTTTAGGGAATGATCATAAATACTAAAGGAATAAAATTACAACCCCATATAGCGGAAAAAATAAAAGATTTCCCTAATGAATTAAGAACTAAAGAAATGATACAAAACTTTTTAGGATGCTTAAATTATTCCTCTGATTTTATTAAAGATTTAGCTAAGGAAAGACAGGAATTATAGAAATTATTAACAAAGAAAAACCAAACACGATGGAGTGAAAAACATACACAAATAGTTAAAAAAACTTAAGGATATTTGTTCTAATTTACCAAAACTTATATTACCTAATGAAAATGATAATTTAATATTACAAACAGATGTTTCAGATAAGTATTGAGCAGCTATTTTAAAAATAGATATAGGGGAAATATGTAGATATGCAAGTAGAACTTTTAATAATAATCAAAGTAAATTATGATATTAATGAAAATGAATTACTTGCAATAATAAAATGAATTAATAAATTTGAGACTAAACCTTTTATAATGTAAACCGATAAATACTCAAGTTGTAGGATTCATAAGGAAATAACATCGAAAAGGAGTACACGCTAGAAGATTATATAGATGAAAACTCTTTCTTAGTTACAATTTCAAGATTGTTCATATAAAAGGAACAAATAATTTTTCACAGACTGAAAGATGAATCGAATAACATCCGAATTATAAGCATCGCCATCGATATGGCTGAAGGAATGAATATAATTGCAGAAAATTATAATGCTCTTATATCAATCGAAGAAAAAGTAACAAACTTACAAAAGAATATTAATAACATAAGGACCAAGTCATATATGGCCCAAAATCTCCTTGAAAAATGTTTTGAAGAAATGGGAGAAATAATAGTGAGGTCATAAGATGTTTCTCGCCTTTAGAGACTAAAACATCGCTAAGGTAGGCTTGGATATGTCATCTCATATGGGAAAAAGCCAAGCAATAGCAATTACTGATAATATTAAGACATGAGATATATCCTTGTCTAAAGACAAAAATAGCTCAAAAGGTATCCAGGAAATGCTTATCCTTCAAAATGATGAAAGCCTGAAAAATAATAGTCCCCCAAAGAACAAACTTCTCTCAAAAGGAGAAAATACTGATGAAATTCTCTTTTTTCTTGAGGAAAAAACAAAAAAAAATACTCATAAATCTCATTGTCATTTTATCTGATATGGAGAAAGGGTATTTGACCTTTCCAAAATTCATTTATAACAACCCTAATGGAAATGAATATTACCAGACTTCAAGTGAATCCATTTATCCCATAATAATGATAACAAACCAAGCAAATCATATTCTCATCCAAAATTCATTGGGGATGGTTTTGTTGGACTAAATCTACCTAAGTAAAGACTGCAATAAAATCTGATATGATAGTTTAAAATCTCAATTGTGTAACCTAACACAAAACCAGAACTGTTATGCCAAGTTTTTTAGTATCTGTCTTGAATATAATGAAGACAACAGAGTAGTCATTAAGGCTTTCCATGTGATAACACTTAATTCTTGTAACGCCCCAAATCCCGGGGGTCGATTTTTTTTTTGCTATTGATCAACTTTGTCGCGACATTCCCTTCGCACTGCCTACAAACTGGGTCGCGGCGAATTGCAGGTTCCTCGCAGTTCGCTTCTCGTCTACGCGCACGTACCGGGCTTCACTCATTCCATCCCGCTGGCTAACCCCTCATTACAACACCAAGCTTCACTGTCACGATAGGAGGCCGCAATTCCATCGCAGAGTTCTCATGACCGAACTCTTACCTCCTCGCTGTCAAAGGTCAGCGACATCAACACTGCCGCGACAAAGGCTGGCCGAGCACCGTCGCGTAATAAAGCGAAGAACCTCCGCCGCGCACTCCAGCTATCTGACCGCTCGCTACCGGGTGGTTAGACGCACAACACGCCACTGCTTCCGTTGTCTCGATCACCCCGCACTAGGCCTCCCGTTGCGGCAACTACCAGAGGCGCCAGCCCGTCGCACGCACCTGTCGTGCATCACGCGACATAAGCCCTATGTCGCAACATGGGAAAATCCCATGTTCCGAGATTCTTTATCACGATAAAAATTCCCTCTCGGTCGCGAATTAAGACCATGAGAAGCTCTGTCATGACGTAAAACCATCAAAGCCCCGCTGCAATGTGAGAATTCCTCCGTCGTGACAAACTCATCCGTCATGCGCCTCTGGCCATGCGCACGCCAGGTCACCCGGTCGAGCTGCACACCTCAGGTCTGGGCACGCAGAACGCACCGCCCACGAGACACCGCTGTGCAATCACGCGACATCTCCATAGTTCTACTGCGACACTACACCCAGTGTCGCAACATGGGACCTGAAATCTCTATCGCGACAAAGAATTCTCTGTCGCGACAGGAACCTGGAAATGGGCAGTAGCCCATTCTTCTCCATTCTCTACACTTCCAAATTTCACCCCATTTCAATAATCTCAATTTTATTGCCTATCAGACGCCATTTTAGGCAAGCTTTTAAAACTGAAATTATACCTATAATTACATAATTCGACTATTTATATTAATAGTCCAAAAGAATTTTATAAAAACTTTTATACAAGACACTTTTACAAAAATGTTACTCAAGGCTGTCAGGCCTATATCACAAATTTGGCTTAAACCGTCTCCCGTACACTTTTGCACTCCTGTGTTAGATCCTACTGACTGGGCATCATGCCCGCAGATAAATTCTTCTACAAGGGCTACTCCCCACCTAAAATGCACATGCAATGGCACACACACATCATCCCACATTTCATACAAAATGCAATCCTATATGGAATATTTCATGTCATGCATGAGATGAGACTCCTCATACCCCTAACCCGAGTCCTAACCAACTCCCTCACACATGCAATACCAAGTGTGAAAATCAATTGTTGGTGTTTCACCTAATGACTTAACCCATTAGACAACCCTCCAATTTTCATTTTAATTCTTCCAAATCTCGTGTGTTTGTGGTAGCGACTTGGTCTCACTGTAGGGCTTTGCCGCTTCCGACACTTTCGCAAACCATATCACAAACACATATGTCTAACCAAGAATAAATTGGGTCTTTCACCCTAGGGAGAGGGGTGATCTCGCCTCATTTGCTTCACCCAACACATGTGATTTCTTATTATTATTGTTTTCCTGTTTTACACAACCGTGAGTCTCGATTTTGGATGTTTTCTCATTTCCGAGCTCACCACACATTTAGAAAGAATAGTGAATGACCAATAACATGCACACACATCCGACTCGACCCAATGTGACCGTGCATATGGAGTGCAAGTATGCCATATAATATTACATATATCATTTCCAATTCATGGCATGTAATTCTCATTTATCATGTCAATATATCAGCGAGCATGCATCGACATAAAATTTTCACACACTACAAGTTATTCAATTATCAAGCAATAACACGCAAAAGATCCTTGAATTGGGATCTCAATTCAACGAGACAATCATCCGGTCTCAACCTTTAAAACACGCAACAATACAAACAAAATAAATAAATATTTTTATTTTATTTTACCTTTTTTTCCCAAAACTGTGTCAACAAGCTGCACAGGTTCCTCTGTCAGATAAACATGTCACGCTGGGGGGGTCTTGGCCGTGCACATGCGCGTCATGTCACACCATGCGACCGAGTGTGTCATCCTGGCTAGGTCATGACCTAGTGAGTCAGGTCATGACTCACCAATCCAGAACCTAGAAATTTTGCGTTTTCTGTATAGTTTTGGACTGCCTAAGCAGTCCCGAACATTTCCACCTCCGATCCTAAAATTTTGGGACTGAGCATCTAAGCCACTCACGCCCCTAATGAAAACCGTGCCATTAAATGACTTTTAAGCTAGAAATAACATGTGTGTGGTATAGAAAATCTCTACCTCTCATTGAGCTCTACAAAACTCCCGATGTTGGTTCCTATCTAAGCTCTCGCCGTAAGGATGAACTTTGCATCTTGCTCCGACGAACGCTAACGGCCGGATCTCTAGGAAAACTAGAGAGAATAAGGAGCTTCTCTCTCCTCTTCTCTTTATCTCTCTTTCTTTTTTTCTCTCTTTCTTTTTTTCTCTCTTTCTATTCCCTCCACTTTTTCCCTCTCTCTCTAACGGCCAGCCTAACCACTCAAGTGGATGTCCCTTCACACGGTCACTTCACCATTGGCTCCTTTTGGATTTCCCTTATCCACTTATTCAAAACTTTGGATTTCCATCCTATCAAGTTGTGATACATGCCCACTCCTTAGACTATTGACTTCTCTTCTCCATTTGACACATGGCTTATTGTGAGTCATCCAAACAAGTGTCAAGTGTCACTTGTTACCCTCGGTGCTTCGAAAAACGTAAAATTCCGACTGTCTTGAAATTTGACGAAATTTGACAAGTAATTAGATTTCGCGAAACGATTCTAACGATGAGGTTGGTTTCGTCATCCAAGATCTAGAAAAATTCTAAATTTTTTACTGAAATTACGGTTTTACCCTTTTTAGAAAAATTAGATTTTTCTCTGCTCTTTACAATTATAATAAGAAACCATGGTTTAAATAAATGACAACAAACCCAAGAAAATTGGCCAACTAAATAGACAATGGATAAAATCAAAAAGAGCACTAAGAGTAAAAGTTGTGCTTTGAAGAATGACATACTTAAGAAAAAAGAACTATTCAATTAACAGTGTCACTAGCAACTAGATGATACTTATTGGAGATGAAAAAGCAAGAGGCTATAGAATGATGAAAAATAACAGAGTTAGATTAGTTAGTTTTCCCAGCTAGCCAGGCAATGAGAATAGAAGCATCTAGGATAATGAAAAAGACAAAGAAATATAATGAAGACTGGATTACTCTTAGGAAAAAAAATGTAAAGAGATATTTTAAAGTGTCCTGACGGGACATGTCTGCCACTATAAATGTACAATAATGAAAATAAATCCACTTTTTCATAGTGGAAATATATTTTCAAAACTGATCTAACAATAAATGTCAATTACTATAATTGTAAAAGATCATATCAAGAAGAGAGGTGTTCCCAAATGATAAAAAGGTGATAAGACAAAAGATAGCTAAAGGAAAAGGATGACACATCACCCAAAAGACAAGATCAAGAAGATACGTTTCCCATAAGATAATAAAGAAGTGACAAGACAAAAGATAGCTAAAAGAGAAGGATGACACGTCTCTCAAAGAGATAAGAATGACACAAGAAAAAGCTCTATATAAGGAGAAAAGATTCTCCATTATAGATCATCGAAAAATCATATCCCTCTTTGTATCTAAGTGTTGTAATAGAGTTCTAAACTTTCCTTAAAGAAGCTTGTATCTAAGATAAGAGAAAGTTTTTATGAAATAAAAGTTTGAAGTTTCTCCAAATACCTTTTGTGTGTTTCGATCTATACAGTGAGTATCTCTGATACTGACATATCCTAGTACCGTTAAGCCAGGAAGGCGTTAGGGAAGAAGAGATCTGTTGTCTGTGAGGTGCGAAAGTCACTGGATTGCTACATATAACAGGTAACTGAGGAGACTGTTCTAACTTTTACTGTTTATCACTTATCTGCATATAAGTTTTCTCTTGCCTGATAAAATTCATCTCTTCGTTTTGATTGTTTTAGATTCAATCGCTTAATTCCTCAATGAAATTAGAGCTATTAAATACCGTATCGTGAGCTATAGGTTTTTTTTTAATAAAATAAAGAAAATAATCAAATAATGATGATAAAATATATCTTGTTTATAGAAATATGGATAATAAAAATTTAGAGAAATTAGAAAATAGTATTGTTATTTTAAAAATAATATAAAAATAAATTATCAAATAATCTTGAAGATAATATTGAAGTTTATGATTTAGAACAATTTGATATAAATTTTGTTTTTGTGATGAATAATAGAATCTATAAAGAAAAGTTTTGCTATAATATAAGTATGATAGATTTAACTGAAAAAATGAAATAGAAGAATTTCAAACTGAAATTTCAAAATCAATAATAAATCTAACAAAAAATTATGATCAATATCATATAGAAGAATTTGAATCTTACAATTTGTGAAACTTATAAAGCGATAAGATTATTAAATAATATAAGAATGTTTTAGAATCTTTATGATAATAAGATTATCAAAGAAAAGAAGCCAAGGTTATATAAAAAAGATAAATTAATAGGTGATAATATTAATAGAAAATACATATGTTTTCAAACTGAAATTTAAGTATGATAGATTTAACTGAAAAAAATGAAATAGAAAAATTTAAAACTAAATTTCAAAATCAATAATAAATCTAACAAAAATGTGATCAATATCATATAGAGAATTTGAATCTCTTATAATTGTGAGAAACTTATAGAGAGCGATAAGATTATTAAATAATATAAGAATATTTTTAGAAATCTTTACGATAATAAGATTATCAAAGAAAAAAAGCCAAGGTTATATGATAAAGATAAATTAATAGGTGATAATATTAATAGAAAATACATATGTTTTCAAACTGAAATTTAAGTATGATAAATTTAACTGAAAAAAATGAAATAAATTTAAAACTAAATTTCAATCAATAATAAATCTAACAAAAAATCATGATCAATATCATATAGAAGAATTTGAATATTGCAATTGTGAGGAAACTTATAGAACGATAAGATTATTAAATAATATAGAATATTTTTAGAATCTTTATGATAATAAGATTATCAAGAAAAGCAAGTTTTTTATAATAAAGATAAATTATTAGGTATTAATATTAATAGAAAATACATATGTTTTCAAACTGAAATTTAAAGTATAGTCTGAGATTTAGCGAAAAATGAAATAGAAAAATTTTAAATTGAAATTTCAAAATCAATAATAAATCTAACAAAAAATCGTGATCAATATCATATATAAGAATTTGAATATTACAAATGTGAAGAAACTTATAGAAGGAAAAAATTATTAAATAATATAAGAACATTTTAGAATCCTTATGGAAAGTAGCAGAATTATATCAAAGAAAGAAGCCAAGGTTATATAATAAAGATAAATTAATAGGTGATAATATTAATAGAAAATACATATGTTTTCAAACTGAAATTTAAGTATGATAGATTTAAATAAAAAAATAAAATAGAAAATTTTAAAACTGAAATTTCAAAATCAATAATAAATCTAACAAAAAATGGGATAATATCATATATAAAATAAATTTGAATATTACAAATGTGAAGAAACTTATAGAAGGAAAAAATTATTAAATAATATAAGTATATTTTTAGAATCTTTAGGATAATAAGATTATCAAAGAAAAGAAGCCAAGGTTATATAATAAAGATAAATTAATCGGTGATAATATTAATAGAAAATACATATGTTTTCAAATTGAAATTTAAGTATGATAGATTTAATTGAAAAAAATGAAATAGAAAAATTTAAAATTGAAATTTCAAAATCAATAATAAATCTAATAAAAAATCATGATCATTATCATATAAAATAATTTGAATATTATAATTATGAGGAAACTTATAGAACGATAAGATTATTAAATAATATAAGAATACTTTTAGATTCTCTATGATAATAAGATTATCAAAGAAAAGAATCAAGTTATATAATAAAAGATAAATTAATAGGTGATAATATTAATAAAAAAATACCTATGCTTTCACCTTCCATATTACATTATTTTATACCTCTTTGCAATTATTTCCAAATTACTTTGCTTTGTGGCAACAATCGCAAAAGTTAGTGATAGCGTCATGATTAAAACTGCTAAAGAAATGCACGCTAATCTTGACGTCTAATCAGTCTCATGAATAATGAAGCTGATTCAGTGCACAAACCAGAAATATTTCCGCACCCATAAAATGAACAATAAAATGATATATGTGGCTTTAAATATTACCCAAAAAAAAAAAAAAAAAAAAAAAAAAAACAGCAACTGAAAGCGCCAACAAAAAAACTTCCCTCTCCTAGAAGCCGCCCACATTTCTCATGCTCTTGTTCTTTTTTTCTTCGTGGGGAAAGTAAAAAAAAATATTTTGATTCGACTAACCAGTAACCAATCGGAGTTCTTTTCCGTTTTCCGTACAAGACAATTGGGCGGTGCTTCCACGTCCTTCGTACTCGACTGACTGTATTTAAATTTTTACTCCGCTGGACATACGGACGCCTACGTTTGACATTGCCACCAAAATATCTTAACTTTTTTTTTTGATACTAAATATCTATACTTCTATACATTCAGAATCAAAGTAGAACTAATTACTTTGAATTTTTTTGTATTTTACCTGACCTAATCTTTGAAATACAATCGATCAAGTTATACTTAAAATTTCTCATATCGTTAACTAATTGAGAGTTCAATAATAGCATATAAAGATGTATACATATTTTATATTTATCAAAAATACACCATCAATCATCTCATATCATGTCCATATTTATACATCATATGACTTTTATTTTATTTTGTATATATAATTATTCGAGATTCTTACTTTCTAAGCATCATTACTGTGGTTTGATTTTTTTTTTAATTATCATATAATGTTAATACTACAGTTGATTAAACAACTTATTAGTAAAGTAAGTTAAACTATTTTTTTTATAATGTAGTAAATTGTTTTTAGGGATTCAAACCCGAGACTTCTCTTCTATTTATCTCTAATATTTTTGAAATATTGAATCTTTCTATACTTGTGAGTTAAGTATGATGAACAAATATCTTGGATGATTAGTTTATTAACTCATTTGATAAAAAAATTATATTTGATAATATCCAAACTATTTATTTCTATCATTGTAATATAACAATAACCAAATGATTTTGTTAATTTTGAAAAATGTATTTATTACATGTTATATTAGAATTATACTACTCAACTTCATATTTTTATAAATGGCGAAGTTGAATTTTTTTTTTTTTTTACATTTAAAATTGTAAACATAATTTTACTTTTAAAACATATTCTAATTACCAAGGAATCTTGATAAAAAAAATAATAATAATACAATGAGATTTGTACATCAACTTGAAGCAAGGAGCACCAAATTAAATGCATAACGTCATTTGATTATTGACTTTTTTGAGATAGAATCCACAAATTCCACAGGTACAATGATTAGGGGAAAATATACGAGGGAAACTTGTCTTTGAACACATTGATTTAGGAATAATTATAAAAAAATCAGTGTAAAAATACAAAATGCATGATTTTATAAAAAATAATTATAATTTAGGTCTTATAATACCTACTACCTTATTAATAAAATGTAGATATTATCTTAATATGCTTAAATCCTATCATAATAAATAGTACTAATATAATACCTATAATTTATTAAGAAAGTACATAAATACTATTATACCAACGTAATTATTTTCTATAAAATAGAGATTAAACTACAATGCATGAAGAACGATTGAAACATAAGTTTCTCATTATATTATTCCTAAATGGTAATGCAAGGAGGCCACGATTAGCAGTAGGTGATGTTTGTTTTTATTTTAATATTGAATAGAAGCTTGAGTTTAATCATTGGATAGTCTTAATGCTTGCATTAAGTATTAAGTTTATTTTTAACGTTGAATAGTGAGTAGAATAGCGATGGGACGGATTATTCCAGTTAGATTCTCTTACGTTCTTGTCGAGACGAGTTTGGTTTAATTGTTATCGAGTTTTTAATAGGTTTGAGTTTATTTTCTCAAATCCGAAACGGGTTCGGGACAGGTTTAGTTATTGTTATTCCCGTCCAGCCCCGATTATATTTTAAAAATAATTTTTTATTATTTTATTTTATGCTTTAATATAAATAATAATAATAATTATTAGAATATTTTTAATAAATAATTTATAAAAATTCATAATAGTTTTTTTATTAAATATATATTAATTTTAATAATAAAAATAAAAAAAGCAAATATAAAAATAAAATAAAAAATAAAAGCAAAAAATCAGTATGAAATGGGGGCGAGTTTGAGAATTTTAAATGCTTAGAGTAAAATAGTTAATTTTTAAATGAGACAAGTTTGAGAATTAGAAAAAATAAATGAGTTGGGTCGAGGATGAGATGATGCAAATCTGCCAGTCTCGTTGTCATCTACAGTAGTATGTATTGTTAGCGAATTCTCGCACATTGGAGTAACGATGAAGTTTTTGTTTTAGTGAAAAATGAGAGCTTTTTTGAATAGAAAAAAGCCCAGAATATTCGCTTTTTATTAAATTTTTTAAAAATTTTAGCGATAAATATTAAAAATTTTAAAAAAACGAATAGACATCTGCGAAAATTAAGGCTTTAGTAATCATCAAAAGCAAATAACCTGCAAATGTAAAAGCAGAAGCTCCCATGCTCAGCCGTGACATGCCGATGGGGTTCTTGACTTTGAATACTATCTTAAAAATCTTTCGTGAAATTTTAGTTCATGACTTGGGTGGTCCACTTCACGTGTACGTGCCCAATGGCCACTCTTTTTCATTTGCTCTGTATGTTTTTATTTTTATTTTTCTGTCCCATCCCATGACACACGAAGGAATCTAGTTGAGCAATTAACAAAGCTAAGATCATGGAACTTTGATTTTTTTCGTCCCTACCCAGAAACTGGTGTGATTGTCAACCATCTCCAAGTATACGATCCCACGTCGGATTAGTGCCGTGATGCACTTGGAATCTTTCCCAAGTCCCAACCCCCCAAAGTCTCCTGTAATGGGTGTTCCCCTGCTGTTGCTGTCTGAATAGCCAAATTTTTGGATGATATATAAATTCAATCAGATTACAAATAAGTAATTGTAATTTTATTTGTTTTGTCTCGTTATTTATTCAAAGATGTGATACTGTAGTATGTTAGATACCCATCCCATATCTTTATCATTTTGAGTTTTTTCTCTTGGAAGGTTGGAAAAGACAATCTTGGAAAATTAAATTGTTTACCATTCTTCTAATTTAGGTCCACATTTATATTTTGTAAAAATCAGGAGAATATCGTAAGAGCTAAAAATTTAAAATAGAGTCGCTGCCAAAAATGAAATGTCTTTTTTAGATGATAATATACCCGGACAAAGATAGAAACCATGATCAGTGGCGAATGAGGAGACAATGTGGGGGCCTTGGCTTATTTTAAAACAATTAGCGCCAGTGGATGTCGTTCTCAGCATAGAATGAACGATAACGCTATACTTGGAGATTTGGGCGCATGGTTCATTGGACCTGTCTTAGTTCTCTGAACCTAGGGGTTCAAACAAGGACGTTTGTTTTTGAAAAATAATAATTTAAAAAAATGTAGGTTGAAGTATGGGTAGAAATTACCATAGCATAACAGTAAAATTGTCTTGAGTTCAAAATTTGGACTAAATTATGCTTTTTAAATAAAAATGAGTTCTAAATTTTAAATTAAATTCAATGCTTTAATAGATGAGTTAATATTCTACTTGAAATTCGTTTTTTTTTTGATATACGAGTTTTAATTTGTCTTAAATTCGATCTGCTTTATGAATGGGTTAATTTGAACATAAGCTCGTTTATCGCAACATACGAGTTTTATATTTCACGTTGATGTCACTAAATTTATGCTGGCTAGATAACTGATATCGAGTTAATATTTTGTCTTGAAGTAAATCTTTAGCAAGCAGTTACGATTGCGTTAAACTTATATTTTGAAAAAACGAGTTTTAAATTATACTTAGCTTGTGTTAAATCGCAGGAACACATAGATTTCGTATCATCCGTAAACTTTGGTAAAATTGATCAGTAGTTTTGAAGTCATATTTTTAATCAATATTTTTAAATTTGATGTAATCCACAACTTTACAGGTTCAAGCAATATATCAAACATGTTACTCATGGCCATAGAAGAAGAACTTGATCTTTCTCTGCTGTAGAGACCATGCTTTGGACTTTTCCTAATCCATGTCCTTGCCATTCGCCTTGTAGAGGCCTTGACCAAACATAGATGACAATGCCCTTGAAGTTAGAAGGGCGAGTTTCACATGTATTCGTGCAGGGAATAGCCTATACCCCACTGAATGCAGGAAGAATCGTTTCACTTGAACACACACAGTCATGGCTGGATTTGTATTGGACGATTGGTCGCCTGCTTCTTGAGTTGAATTCCAATACGATTTCAATTAATAATGGGAAAGAACATACAATTTTAAACACATCGTTTTCGCCCTTTTCCTTCTACTCTTCTTCTGAGTCATCTAGTTAAGAAAAATGGGGTGGACGGTGGACGTAGGGTGTGGAACTGTAAGGGACTAAGTCGTGAGGTTCGAATAATGGCAAATGTTTAATAATCTATCGATAACTTTTCAATCCCCTTCTAATCTGGTTTGATCGTGGTTTATCCACTGATTTGACACGAATTGGTTACTTTTCTCATTGTTTATATCTGATTTTTAAAACATTGAATAATGTTCAAGTCTGTAACCAATGAAAACCTCTGCCTTCCTCCTCTGGTCATCTTTTCTGTACGACCCCTTATATTCAATAAAAGAAATTTTTTGGCGGAAACCGTTGCTATAAACACTGAAATACTTGAGAATATTTTGTTGTGAATAATTTGATAATATTATAAATGTTATTTTGGTTTTGCGTTTTAAGTACGCATTTGGATGAATATAATCGGTTTCAAATATTTTTATTAGACAGTGAACACTATGGAATAAGAAAGAATTTGTCAAAAGAAACAACTTTTGCCCATTCATTTCACACCCGTACAATATCCTTTTAAGTAGGATCCTTTTCCCACCATAGATCTCAAAATACTTCTAGAATGGATTGCTTCCCATGGGACTAGATCATGAATAAGAAAGTTTATGTGAAAAGATCATTTTTTTTTTAATTTATTAATATGAAAATTAAATAATTTAAGAATATATAAAATTTTAAATAATTTTATTTGCATATGATTTTCTTCCAAAATTTTCATTAAATAATAAAATCATTTAGTACTTTCAAAATCCTTAACACTGACTCAAACAAGCTTACTCTCTACCACATAAAACTTAAAACTAAATTGCCACCTTGATATCATAAATAAAACGTAATAAAATTGATTTAAGTTTCCAAATCCAACACAAAGTGCGTTTTTTTTTTTTGCTTGTTTCAACTCAATTGGTTAAGTGATATGGAGTTTAATGAATTGCTCAAACATATTCAATCAAAGTGATGGTAAAGGATGGAGACCCCTTTCAGAGATGACTCATACCCACGTGCTATTACCTTTTTCAAATTCAGAAATCGAATTGGAGCATATTTTATGAGTTAATGGCGTAAACTCATGATGCTACAGAACGGAATAAGAAACTTTTTTCAACAAAAAGAAAACGGAAAGCGCACATATATTTGTGCTATCTTTGTTGATTCGTACCTTTATCTAAGGGTTTAAGAATGTGTAAACATGCCTTAGATAAGTACATATAGTTAGTGTTATAAGCAGAAAAGAATACTGAATAAGTAATTCACATAAGGGTGTACGATCTTTTTTTAAGTGTGGCCAATCATGTCTACATGATAATAGAGAACCTTTCCACTATTTTGCAAATAGAAAGATTGGAGTACTAGATTATTATAGCTAAAGGAAAAATTACAAAACCTTAATAATGCCTTTAATATCGAGAAAATTCCTTATTCCACACAATACTTTCTTATAGTCTTTAGAAGCTTATATTTCTTTTATAACTTTTTTTCTTTATGATTTCTAATATTTATAAGTAAATCTAATATTAAAAAAGTATAACAAACCAGTAAATATTCCTTACAATAAGGAATGAATAGTAATCAGGAATTTCAGGCATATCCTACCGGTTAGTGTTCATGACCTTCAAAATTTAAGTAAATTAAGAATAAAGAAACATTGAATTGAGGATGAAAAGATTAAATATAGAGGGGAAGTCAATAAAAATTCAAGGAAACATAGTAAATTGATAGAAAAAGCAGTGATATGACAGGGATGAGGCCCCAGTATATCATGATCAACTCCTCTTTTCCAGGGGTCTATTCTTTCAAAGGATGGTACAATCCCCCACGTGAAAATGGCGGGAGAATAGTGCTCGAAAAAAGTAATAAAAACAGTGAACAAACAGTTGCGAAACACAATGTCCTATAATGGTCCGAACATTGTAATCTCAGAACCCATCATTAGATTCATTCTCCTTTTCTGCTATTGAACAAAGGCGAAAAAAAAGCTAGGGTTGGAGCCTTCAGCTGGGTATACCAATTAAGCTGATTAACCGGTGGCTATGGAAGATATAATCTCTTCGTCTTCTTCACCTTCCTTCCTGCAAGCCTGTCAGGAGAACATGCCATCGCTTCAGCAGCGCCTCCATTTCGTCATTCAGAGCCGGCCGGAATGGTGGTCTTATGCAATCACTGGCTGCCAGGAAGAAAGGACGCTAATGGCAACCGTAATGTGTCGTCTTAAGGCGGACGGCTACTGCGCGGTAACAAGGATATCGATTCCGAAGTCCTGCCACAAGGATCGGGCGCCAGTTTTTAGGTTCAATTGGAAGGAAGAAATTGAATAGAGGGATTCATGCTCTTTTCCACGACGGCTCGGAGATTGACGGGTCCATGGACGGCGATGTGGCGGCGGCGGAGTGGTACTACATGGTGTCTGTCACCAAGACGTTTGTGGTCGGAGATGGGGTTCTCGGTCGGGTGTTCAGCTCCGGCGCTTTTGTGTGGCTGACTGATCGTGAGCTGCAATGCTATGACTGCGACCGAGTGACTGAAGCTCGAATGCATGGGATTCAGACGCTGGTTTGTGTTTCAACTGCGTGTGGGGTTCTTGAATTGGGTTCTGCAGATATGATCAAGGAAGATTGGGGTCTTGTTTTATTAGCCAAATCGCTATTCGGCTCCAAGCCATCAACCCAAGTGAGCCAAATCCAAATGCCGGATCGAAACCTCAACATCTTCGACTTCGGCGCAGCTTCAGGAGTTCGAAGAGCAACCAAAAAGACCACGACAAGAAAGACGCCGGCGGCGTTACGGTAGGCCGGTCTTCTTCCGATTCCGGGAGATCAGACTCCGACGGACCATTCGCCTCCGCATTGACGGAGAACATCCGGCCCAAGAAGAGAGGAAGAAAGGCCGCAACAGGACGAGATATGCCTCTAAACCACGTGGAGGCGGAGCGACAGCGGCGGGAAAAGCTCAACCACCGCTTCTACGCTCTCCGCGCCGTTGTCCCGAATGTGTCTAGAATGGACAAAGCATCTCTCCTCGCCGACGCGGTTTCATACATCCACGAGCTGAAAACCAAAATCGACGACTTGGAAACAAAACTCCGGGCGGAATCGCGGAAACCGAAGGTGTGTTTGGCTGAGATGTATGATAATCAAAGCACGACCACTACCAGCATTGTTGATCATGGGAGATCATCTTCAAGCTATGGTACAATTAGGATGGAAGTTGACGTTAAGATTATAGGGACTGAAGCGATGATTAGGGTTCAATGTCCGGATCTAAACTACCCGTCTGCAATATTAATGGATGCACTTAGAGAGCTTGATCTTCGTGTTCTTCACGCGAGCGTATCAAGCGTGAAGGAGCTGATGCTCCAAGATGTTGTAGTAGAATCCTGAAGGCTTGACGAATTAGAGAATATCAGGGACTGCAATATTCAAGAGAATGCAGTGAGTTTGTATTGATCGTACGTTTTCATTCACTATCACTTTCCATCTCTTTTGACTACTTGAGAGATATATATGTATATTTATATGTATATGTATATTTCCGAGTGTAGAACCGGAAGAAGTACTGGAAAGTAACACTTTTTCTATTAATCTTCCATTAATATGAATGGAATTATTCCCAATTAACCTAGTTAATTAAGATGCTTGAATCTGGATCTGGAGATTGATTTGGTGATGGAATCTATTCTCTCACAAACAATTAGGGCAATGGAACCCTTGGTTATGATGAATATCTTTTTCGTGGAAACTGTTATTTAGAGCAATGAGAATCACTTATGTAATACTGAGGATGATCTTTTATGATAAACCATTTTTCGTAAAAGTTTAAACTACCGAGATTTAGATCTACAATGTATCCTCCATGCTTCTCTAAGCATCACCCTCCCTAATTTAGGTCTTTTACTCATACATGCATAGGTGGACATCTATTTCTCCATAGGCTTGCATATAAATGGGGCTTGGCTCAAGTGGTAAAAGGTGAGAAGGGTTTTGAGAGATTGTAGACTGGAATCATTAAAAGAACAGTTCTATAAAGTGATATGTATAGTAAATAGATGTAAAAAAAAAAAAACACAATCAATAAATTAAGGAAATAAGCATGCTAATTATAAAGAAGTTGATTCCTATCATTAGAATTAAGGAAATAAGCATGCTAATTATAAGAAGTTGATTCTATGTTAAGCTACAGCCTCACATTTGGCAAGCAAATGGAGGGTTATCCCCTTCAGACTCACAATTCACTCAATAACTAAGGAATAAACATACTAAATGAGACTCACTTTACCCCTCCTCTCCTCTCCTCTCCTCTTCTCTGAAAACCCTAATTTCTTTTGTTCTTGTTTTTCATCCCTGTTAGAAAGGAATGGTAGTTTTTTTTGGCATGAAATCACCTCTCTCATTGTTTCGCCTATTTAGATCCGGGCTTTCTTCCTTAATAAAGTGGTTTCTTCCACTCGATTTGAGTTTTCATTTTATTTTCCTTTTTTTCTTTTGTTTTTGTCGCCAACTTGTTGTAGTGTGTGGTATTAGGTGTGAGTTTTTGTGTGGACGATTAGGCGATATATTTAGCCGATCGGGCCGGAGAAGTCATGTCAGATAAGCGCAACTTTGTTAGTATGTTTAGCGGACACGAGAATCTTAAAATATTTTAGGCATAATATCATTCGCCTTACGTATTGGGCGCTTGAGCCGTTTTGCTTGCTATTAGCAGATGGTATGTAAGTCTTCTAATATTTTTAACAGTTTGATTTCTATGTTCAGATGTAAAGGTATTACCGTTATGAATCAATGAAATTTTAGTTTCCATTGTAAAAAAAAAAAAGAGCATACGAAATGAGACCCTAATAAACCATGTTTTTTTTACTTCTTAACAACTTTCCTTTCCATATATATAATTTCGCTGAGACTTTCCTTTTAAGCATGAATTTTGCTCTAACTTCTTAGATATTTGTGATTATTATTATTATTATTTTGATTTATCTAGAACATTCAACCTAAGATTGATCCACCTTCATATCAGTAGGAGGTTTATTTCCATATATCTTTCATGGAAAAATAGGTTTCTCTCTGTTTCTGATGTTTTGGGGATTAGCATGAACAAGCACATGATTTAACACATTCTGATATTACTGCTTCATAGTCTGACTTGAACATTCTACTTGCATTTAAAAAGTTATCCACCCAACAATGGACTTTGATTTAAAAAAGTGCATTTCATGGTGACCCTTAATTAATTTGCATACATTGCAGTACTACATTTCTTCTATTGGTTTAATGGAACTTCCCAATTCATTACTTTAATTTCATGACTTTGTTTCATTCAAGCATGAGACTCCTAGATAATATTAAAAACTAATTAGGGTTTAATGGTTTAAGAGAGTACCATAACAACTTGATTCCATGAGCATGCGTCAGTTGTAGTATATAATATTGTTAAAATTGTCAAATAATGGCCATCGGATTAGCACAAACATTTTATATATTATTAGTTCTGAGACATGTGATTAAAACAAAACTATATGTTATCATATATCAACTCCAACTTGCTGCATAAAATAGACTATAAATAGCCATGAAAGACACAGCATAGGACTGCAAAAGTGGAAGTAACTATCTTTCTTGCGTTGCTAATTCCATGTAATATGAAACTACCAGTTAAAATTTGTTAATTAAAATGAATTTAGTTAGTAGGTGCCGGGTCGAAGTTCGAGAGTTTTATCTACAGACACTTTAAAGTAGCTACTCTTTTGATGTAGATTTGAGAGTAGGGGATTATATAATGTCTTGATCAACTTAAGCCTAGCTGAGGTGGAATCTGTTCTATCTTCTAGAGAGTTTGGGCAACTTTGTTCATTGCATAGCTCCACATTCTTTGCTTATATCTATCTGTCTATATATATATATATATATATATATATTCAGGGCCTTTTCAAAAACTTTAAGCAAATTCATCAGATTAGTCTCATTTCCATCTGGGCATATATGATACGGAATTGGTCAAATTGGGACTCTTAACCTTCAATGGCCGGAGCTGAATGGTTATGAAGCAAAAACCATGGTTTGACTTTGGTTTTGTCAACTTAAAAATTAAAAGTCCAAGCCCTCTCTTCTCACATGCAATAGACCCCATGTACCTTGTAAACACTTCCCCTTTGACCAGTTGGAAAAGGTGAAATCTTGGACATCTCGCTCCGTTGAAAGGCAGTCAATTTTCACACTGCTTACAGAATGGCCGGCACCGACCATAAGAAGCCAAATTGAATTGCTCTTGTCCCACAAGGTTGACGAAGACCCCCTCCCCCAGGAGATTTCTTCCGCAATATTAAAGGCTTAGTTGGAAAGCATACGAAAAATCTCATATTTTAGTTTCATCTTAAAAAATATAAAAGAAAATCAAATATAATCAAAATTCTTCCAAGAATTTTTACATATTTTAAAATTTTTTAATCCATATATAACAGTGAAACAAATAAAATGAGTTTGAATAAACATATAAATTAATTTATTAAAATTTAAACTTATTTTTATTTTCTTTAAATTTTATTTCTTCAACTTTTTCTCTTTATTCTTCTCTTTATTTTATTTTCTTCCCTCATAATTTCTGCTTTTAAACAGAGCCTAAGGGTTTCCAGGATATTAATCAGTGGAATTAAGTACTGTCTTTTGATAAGAATCTCAGACAGCCTTCTGTATACTTTTCAACCTGATCAACTGCCAATATTTTGGGCTTGTCTTGTAGTACATATTGCACAGTGACCTAGAGCTTGTTGGGTTGGGCTCAGTTTAGTAAACCAGGATTATTTGTGGCAGATCTTTGATCTAAGAGACCAGCCCCATTCATATACATAATTTTTACTTCATTTATATGTAAATTATAATTGATGGATGGTGGCTAAAGGACATAAAATGGTAATCATATCACTAATCACAGACTATATGCATGATTAAAAGTGATCGTGATAGAACGTAAATGATAATTAGACTATAAGCATGGTTAAAAAGTGATTATGATATTATTGGATCAAAAGTATGAAAAACTGACGTGACTAATAGCGATCCCATCATACAAATTATGACTAGAATTAATGTATGTATAATGTTGTAGATATGTTAATTAATTTATTTTTTGTTTTTACTTCATTTAGTTAATGAGTTGAAATCATCTTTCCCCGGAAACTGATTTAAGAATTAACTACATATCAATATCTTCGCATATTCAATTTTTGACAAAAGAGAAGAATCCCATGAAGTGTGTGGGTGAATGGAATAAAAGTTCTGAACAACCTCAATGTTACAGCTAGCAATGGTTAGGTTGTTTCTTTCACCAACCTGTAACATGGCAGAAGCGATGGACAAAAACAGATAAAACTTTACTTGGTGATGATATTTCCATTAGTTAGCCAACAGCTCTCTAGTCCCTTGTTTAAACAAAATATGCCTTGTATAGAGAATTTGTACCCATCTTCATATTATGGAAATACTCACACACAGTCAAAGTTGGGTGACAACATAAAAACCATTCAACACATACACATCTCCAACTAAATTGTGTCCTGACTTTAATTCATTTCTTTTCCTTGAGAGATGGAGATTAAAACTTTGACACTTGAAAACGAAAGCATCACTCTAGTCATTTGCTAGCTACCCAAGTCGTGAAAAATGGGGCCGAATTTTGTTTCGGGAGTGTTTAGACTGAAAACTTTTCATTCTTTTTGTTTTCTTTTTGGCTTTTGGAGGATATTCATAATGCATGCATGCTTTCACATAAGTGCGTATGTGGGTGATATAGAAAGGAAGAAATAGTTTACATAGTCGTATCAATGTCATTATCATTTTGGGGGGAGGGATGCTATGGCATGCTTTGCTTTCATTAAATGAATAGGTTCAGACAGATGGAGTCCCATGCAAAGGCCTTTTGTCTCTATTCGTTCTCTTGAATGAGATTCGCGTATGCCTAAAGTCGTGACTAATTCAGAGGTGGAAAGTTGATTTTGGTCAAAGGAAGAGCTAAAACAGGAGGGAAGAAAGTGGTTTGCAGGTTCTATAATTGAATGGAAACGATATGGAGATGGTGAATCATGTAGCATGTCTATGATTAGGGCCCGTTTGGCATAATTAGTTATACTTTAGAAAAAATTAAAAGTTTTGCTTTTTTCCTTTGAGGCAAACAACTTTTTGTAAAGACATTTTATGAATAGTTGTTATTATATTCTTGAAGAAATTTGAAAGAATTCTTAGCTAGTATAGTAACTAAACACACTGAAATTGAAATATTTGCTTAAAAAACTTCAATAACCAAAGTTTTGTAAATCTAATCATTCCCATGTTTTTTCTTGATAAATAATCTATTTTAGACAAAAATGACCTTTAATATTTTATATATTTACATGTATCTTTTAAGAGAAAGGGTAATTTTTACAAGAGAACAACAAAGGTATTTTTGTTAAAATGAGGTAAAATTTTGATAAAGGACTAAGCTTCTAAAATTCAATTTTCAAGAGTTGTTTTAATCAAATCACCCAATATCTTTTATGTTAAGAAAAAAAATCAGGGCCTGCTTATATTTTTGGACGAGAAAAATTAAAAAAGAAAAGGCTTGAACATGAACCATATATATATGGGTGGTCTATGTGATTGGGTGAAACAAGTGTGGAGCTGCAATGAGTGCATTTAGAATGGAGTGGTCTGTCTGTAAATTTTGCCAGCTGTCTAACAGGCCATAGAAGGAAATTGTCATACCAACCAGCAAGATCTGATCAAAGCCAGATTTAATCACAGTGGGTCCTCATTGATTTTGATGGTTTGAAGAGCAGGCATGTGCATTTATTAGATGAATATGGTTGAGACTCTGTAAGAGAGAGTTTTCTTCTGAATAACACAATACAGGCTCCTGTGTTCTGGTTAATTCCACTTCAAACTCGTGCATTTTCTTGTTAATTTTGCTCTGACCCTTACCATGATCATACCCACTTTATGCAGTTGAGCATAATCAATTCCTAATTTTATTAATTTCAATTTGCTTCTTCTTTCAAATGTTTTGATTCCAACATGACCACCCAACAACTTCGTTTAATTCTACTAAGAAATAGTCTTCTTGTGCCTGATCATGTTCTAAGAAAGTTAATTACATTTTGTTTGATAATTGTTTAATTAATTTTAAGAATAGTTTTTAGATATCTAATAAAAAAGAGAAAAACATACTTTACTATCCCCAATTAAAATTGTTTTCGATCTTTTCTTTCCGAGGAAAAAACAAATGATAATTATAAAAGTGGTTCTTAAAAAAATTATTTTTTAAGACAATTACCAAACACCCCCTTAATAATTTTATGAACATTACACTAGGTAGGTATGTATGTACTAATAGGAAACAATATAGAAAGGAAAAATGATGAGAAAAACAAAGTGAAGGTCATTGTCTGGTGTAATAATAAAGGTCTTAGTTAGTCAAGCATATGAATGTACACATTCAAATTTTACATTATTACGGGAAGGGAAAGTGTCAATTCTAATAGATTCACTTCGTGTAAAATACATAAGAGTTAGATCATTTTCAACTTCTCAATTACTGACTTTCCATCCGTCAAAAATAATTTTACAATACCTTTTCGATATCTTATTGAACTTTTAATTTCAGCCCTTGATAATATAAGTTTATTGGAAACTTTAAAAGCGCAATAAATTAGTGTATATATGTCTAATTAAAGCTATTTATTTGTTTATACTTGGGTATATAAATATTCAAAATTTTAAAATATATAGAATTTCAAGGAATTTTGATTATGTGTATGTTTGATTCAACTGATAAGCTGGTAACTAGTGGCTAAAAGCTGATTGATTAAAGATTAATTTACTTATATAGACATAATACAAGTGAACGATTTTTTAATGTAAACATGGAAAGAATGATAAAAAAAGAAAAATAAATTTAGATATTTTAATAAGAATTGATAAGAATAAGCAAAATTCTGCCTTTTCTATTATGAGCTATTTAGCCCTATTCAACTATACATATCTGATTAGGACTTTTAGTTTACCAAAGCACCCTCATAATTTGATTTTTTTATATTTTCATTATGATGAGAAAATCTTTTTTTTTAATATATTTTTTTCTTTTACCTAGTACTTGGGTTCCTAACTAAGCTTAAAGGTTTCATGATTTTCTGAAGTCAACAGAAATGGATTTCCACATTAAGAAAGATTTATAATGCTCCTGAGTAGGATTTTCCATTGTTCTTTATTTGCTTTGAAGATTAATGGTCACTTCATACCAGCACCGGGAGAGGAGAAATGATGGAGTTTAATGGAGGAGGAATAGTTAATGGCATTTATCGAAGAAGAAGGGACCCAGAAGGGACCTTGTAGATGGAAGAGTTCAAAGTGGTGGCAAGATGTGCAGGTTATTCCTACATTTATGACAGCACCGCTGTTAATCTGACATGAAACACAGTGCATTAACGTGAACGATTTATTGCTTTTCTACCATTACAGATTGGCAATACACATCAAACAACAAAGACAAAGAAAAGGATGAAAAACAAAACCCAATTCAAGAGAAGGACCTAATACGAGGAGATGGAAGCGCATGCATAAACAATAATAAATCCAATAACCAGATCATATTTGAATCCACGTTCCTTTTTTTCCCCTTATCAAATTGACATGATATTAATTAAGCATTTACCACCCCAATTATAATGGGTAATAATTTCACACAGCCTAAGTAAGAGAGAACTTCACACTTGAAGAAGGAGGAGAGACTCTTGCCAATCTCAAGACTATCTTTATCCACATTTTTTTTCTCAGATAGATAGAAATTAATTGATTTGAGGGCTTCCATCTTCTGTCTGGCGGCAGTGGGAGGTCTTATTCACTTGACTTCCTCCAAATCTCCTCCAGATCCTAGCAGGCCTTCTGCCTCCCAACAACAATTGTGATGTGGTCATATTTTCTACTCTTATACTTTGGGCACGAGAATCCTCGATTGCGCTAACCATAAGCTGCACTCAACTGGGAATTAGTTCATCGTCTCTTCCATGGAAGACATTGACGTCGCATTTAGGTGGTCACGGACAGTGTCAAGTATCCATCAAGCTTCAACAGCTGCTCCACAAATGATATTGTGTAAAGTATGCCATGCAGCGTTATGAGTATGGCAAAAGAATCCTTCAAGCAAGAATGTTCTAATCCTGCACAAGTTGTTCCAAAGTTCATATAAAAGTGAATACAGATGTGGCAGATAAAAATATTGGTCAGCAAACATATGGAAAAATTAAATTTATGGTCAGTCAGCTAGCAAAACCAACTTTGCAAGAATAGGAAAACCCATTTATATTTCTAACTTATATTAATATATGCCTCCATGGTTTTCCATTTTAGTCTCACCAAATTTGACCAGGGAACTTCTGGATTGACTGAGATACCGATCAATTAATAACAATTATAATGATAATCTAATTAAGTTCCGAAGTAGAGGAACTGCCTCATACTTCTGATGTGCCGTGCCTGGTCAGCCATCACGAAAGAAACTGGACCTTTTCAAATCCGCAAGCCCCCTAATAGAGACCATGACTATATCAATGATAGTTAGAAACATTGTTTTTATATAGAATTAGGACACATTAATTATCATTTTAATTTTGGGCAAGATGGTAGGAGAGAAATTGCACGGTGTCATGGACGTGGCAAAGAAGTGGCTTTGAGGGGCGAACCAGTGTAAATACACCTTTTAAAGTGGACCATGTTGAGGGTGTTAGGGTCCGGCCAATGACCTAAGTCTTAATCATCTAACATTTTCCTATTTTTTTTGATAAATTTATCAACATAGGCCATACTAATTCTATCCATGTTTTTTATTTTCCCGTGAAAATGTTTGGAAAAATTGTTTTGAGAATGTATATGGGTTGTCTTTGTGGGCACCACACACACCACAAAGAAAAACCCCAAAGGGACAGTATGGGTAAGATGGGAGTTGTAGGTATTTACAAGTTAGAGAAGATGGTAGGTCAGGAGTTGGGCCTGCTTTGGTGACCAGTTTGGTGAGAAATTCCCACAAGCGGTGGTTCTTGCAAATGAGCAGGCAAACCGTCAAACTGATATCTCATTACCCAGCAAGCAATAGACGCTCCAAAAGATATCACCGGCCACACGCGCCGCGGAGCTACCTTTCTTAGCACATGTTGTGCAGCTTGTTCGCCCTTGGTTGCCGGGAAATATGGCTGCCAATGTTTTCATGAACCAGTTCATAAGCTAACAAATTAAATTTAAGCAGCAAATTTGATTTAGACAAACAAGACGATAAATTCATTATCACTTACCGGTGCTAGGAGGGTTAGGGATTTCACGGAGCCCGGATGTTTGACGGCTAGGGCTAGAGCCAATATGCATCCTAAAGTGAGCCACTATGTGGAAGGACTTAACTGTATGAAATAGTACTGACCGCTCAATCATGTGTCAAATGCTCTCTGAGGAGTGTAGAGAGTCAAGTGGCTTGGGGCTCCACTCCAGGCCTAGCAGATCCACCACGAATAAGCGGTACGTTGATTCACCGACCTTGAGAATTTAGGAAAAAGTATTTCGGTCCAAAAATGCAGAAGAAGAAATAAATCCATGAATGAAGAGCACATCTTCTCGCGCACTATACAGGAGATTTGATAAATACTATATATTTAAGTGCATGTAAGTTTTTGTTTAGGAGGAAAATTATTTGATCATGGTATGAAAAATGATAGGTAAGATAGTTAATATATGGTGTTAATTACCTTTGGCTCCGTGTCGGACGAGAGTTTCTTTACAAGAAAGAAATTCGAAGTGCAACTTTACCAGTCACAGTCAGACCACCTGGGGACGGGATGAGTTGTTGGCCTCAATCCCTTCCTGAAGCATTCCACAATGGTGGAGTTGACGGTAATGTGGAACGGACAGTTCCTTTCTTGATCTTCTCGCAAGATTGTATCATGGTGCCTTCCATCTTAAGCCTCTTAAGCTCTTTTACAGTAGATTTCGAGACCTCGGAGAGGAGGGAAGGACGGGCGTAGAGGGTGTCGGAGATCTCCTCAAGCTGAAGCTTACTAGAGCAGGGCAAACAATCTTGGACCTGTGTTCCAGGACCAAGATCTTGCCGCTGCTGGTGATGGCTTCTTTGGCTGAGGAGCAGTAACAAGGCTTCCACTCTGCCTCAATGAAGAAATCAACGACTGTAGACAAAACAGAGAAGAAAATCAAGAAGAAGGTCTAAAATAGAAAAGATAATGAAACTCACGAACCGTTAATGAAACTCTGCCGGCTAATCTTAAAACCGATCTGGTCTTGCCCATCACTGCCATTTCTTGAGAAAGAGAGAACAAGAGAAGGATAAAAGAGAAAGAAAGAGAGAGAGAGAGAGAGAGGTTTACAAAGACGAGGCTAATCAACTCATTAGCATGATAAAAAGCCCACAAATTTAAGAGAAGCTGTACGTTTTTTTTCTCTTCTTCACAATACCCTCTCTCTCAATGTCGAAATCCTAAACAACCATAAAAAGAACGGCAAAGAGATGCAAATAGTTGTTGTTGTTGTTGATGATGTTCCTTGAGGTTTTCTGTAAATGGGTGGTGGAAACAACCCACCATGCGCAACCTCTCCTTGACCCTCTAAAATCAATGTAACATTTGAGGAAACCGTGTGAGAGGGCTTCTCTTAAAATGTCAGTGGGGGAAAAGGGTCAGGGGAGGAGGAATGAGAAATGGGAGAGAAGAGCGATGGACTTTGACACGTATGAGCAGATATATGGATTCATTGTCCATTCGGCGTTTGGCCAGGGAAAAGGTAGGTGGTGGTTGAACCTCCAACTCCAAGTGAAGAAAAGAAACTATTCCCACATAGCTATTCCCCAACCCTATACATATAGTCTTTGATTCTTTCCTTTCCCACTGTTAATTACCACATTATATATATTATTAAAAATATAAGTTTTTCTATCTTCTTGGCTAGTAGCTTCTCCAACCCAAAATTATTGTGCCTGATAGGTTATGTTTTTTAAAACTGGTATTGATAATAGTTTTAAAAAGCACAAAGAATATTTGGTGTTTTGTGAAAATTGTTCTTATATTCCGAATTTAATATTTTTTATGTTATTTTCATTTTTAGAATAAAAAAAAAAAGGAATCAAACGTATTCTCTTTAATTTTCCTTAATTTTCATTGTTTTAAGAATATAAAATAATTTTCAAAACCCGTAAGCAAATTGACTATCTTTTCTATAAAAATCAAAAATGTACCTAATCAACATTGATTCTCCCTTGGAAGTATACTGGTAGTATCACTAATTAATGTATGTAAAATATTTCAATTGACCAGGTCTCCCAGCCATAAGTTTATTACAGCTATGTAGCCACATGACTCCCATCCCCTTGGGAGCCAACCCTACACCACCGTCCTTAACCCTTTATAAATGTAAAAATTTCCTCTTCATTATTCAATGTACATAACCATAAAACTAATACCTTATGGAAATTAAGTATGATTATGATGCTATCCATGATTCAATTGATCTTTCCCCTCGAGATTAATTTCAGCTTCATCAGTTTGTTTTTTTCAAAAAAAAAAAAAAAAAAAAAAAAAAAAATCAAAAATGTTTTGAACATTTCTGTGCGGAACTCGTTCTGATGTGATGCTTAATTGCTTATGGGTGCCCATAAAGGTCTGCGGCAATTAAGCCTTCAATTCAACCATTCAAAGCATTTATTAACCAGCTAAGCATTCTTCTTATATGACATCAGGTGGTGTGGAATATATCTCCCACCGTAACTTCAATGCATGGGACTGATTTAGGTTTCTAGGCTGCTGAAGGTTGGAATGTAAAATTAAAATAAGTTGTACAAAAATATTGATTAAGACAACATAGTGATACATAAATGTTGGAATACGACCCAAGTATCCACCGAAAGCTTATTTTATTTCAAATTTGATTGGATGTGGCGATAGACGGCAATGTGCAACATATTTAAGAGCCTCTATCAGTAGGTAATGTAGAAAGGTCTTAAGAACGTCAAAACTATAATATTTATTTATTTATTTAGGAACTCTATAATGCATGATCTTGACCTTTTTAAACTTGACATTGATGTGAAAATCCAAATGTAGGCGTTTGCCGGGGACTTAATGCCCATGATAATTCAACTAAACTAACTTTTGCTTGTACTACTAATGGTCTAAAGTTAACCAATCGCATCAAATTTTGATGATAAGTAAGGAATTTAGTAGTTTGCAGTGGTGGTGATCTTCTAAATAACATCAGTTGGATTTGTAAAAGTAGTTGCAAGACATAGAATTTTTTTGTTTTTTGGATAACTGTGGATGTTCATGTTAATTTACGCATATCTCAACTAATCTCATAAGACTCTAAATTGCAAGTTGTAGAAATTTGTGCAAACCCATACGAAAGTTCTAAGATAACACCAACATTTATAACACCCTAATATGGATCAATTCATTTTTCTCGTCCGTTCCGATGGTCTCATGCATGGAAAACCCCTACTTCACCAATATGGATGCATTCATATTACTAGAAATGTGTTGTTAATTGTTGATGAAATACTAAGCCACCCTCATCTTGGCTTGTGTGGAAAAGGCATAAACTGATCTATCATCACATGAAATTGTTCTTAGAATCCAGCTTTGTTATTGATGATAGTAGCCATGATGAAAAAGGCTTGAAGAAGAAAGGAGGCTATTAAAGCGGTGTGAGAAAGCAAAAATATCAGAAAGCATGAAGTTAACAGCATATTAATTAGAGACGAAAGGTGGAGACTGTATTTGTACATAACAATATACAATTGCTCTCTCTTATCATTTATTCACTCGTTGACCTAATATAACCTTGGAGAATGGTTAATGTAATGGCATCCAGCTCTTGAACATGATATTATCACAGTTGAGTCGCGATATCTGTACTTTGCGTTAAATTTAGAACTGCTTGATTTCTTAACCTGCATTAAAGCCGTACCTAAAAGCAATCTTTGATAGTGTTAGGTTTAAGTCTTTAAATGCATGAGCATTTTCTTCTTTCGAGTTATATGGAACCTTTCTGATCAGCCTCTTGGAAATTTGACGTCGTAATTGTACTTGACTTTTTGGTGGGGTTAAAGCTACAGTCATTTTATGTGGCCATTTCTTATTTGGATATTATCAGGTTCGGGGTATGATGGTGCGTATATGACCCTCTGCCACAGTTTTCAACCTCTGTGAGTATGCCGCTTAAGAAAGGTCATTTTTATAACGCACTTAGTTTGAGATAATAATTGTCCCCCAATGGAGCTCAAAATTTGTAACCCGCCATACACCTCCCACTTTTATCGCATGCAATGTGTTTTAACGGTGAGCGGCTCTGCTATTTGATACAGACGTAATGGGTGCCGAGAAGGTCCTTATAGATGTGAAAAAAAAACACTATTTATATACTATTTATTGGCCACACAGAAGAATTATGATCGAATCATGAACAAAGCATTACAATGTAACATGCAAAATGAATAGATGTAAAAAAAACACTATTTATGTAGCACATTTTCGTGAAATAGTAAGGCCAAGCAAACGGAAGGCATTCAACCTTCGGGCTAAGTTTCAAATGTTCCTTAGTTTATCTTTGCTTTTCCTCTCAAATGGTAGGTCGAAGTATAAATGTGGGAAGCTCAATATAGACATCAATGAAAAATTCCAAAAACAGGCCTTTCATGCCGTAAATTACATTATCATTGGAATACGTATTGAGTGTGCTTATCCACCAACTAGATGAGGTCAATATCATCTCATATGATCTATGTTTTTCTTTGCTTGTAGACTGGGTCCACGTCTCCCCAAACTCTATACTTCGAAAACTATATGAATTTACGGAATTCAATAAGTGAATCTTAAACTTATTAGAACAACATTTGCCTAATGTCGGTTCAAGCACTTCAGGTCATAGAGGATCCCCTTAATCAGTGGCGGACCTAGAAAATGATTTGAGAGGGGCAACAGTTGAGCATTTAGTTTAGGGGGGCATTTATTACCTAAAAAGAACTATAGCATAATGGTAACAAGTGATCAATTTCAAATTTTCATGTACAATGTTGTCAAGGTTTAAAACCCCTTATTGAATTTATTTAAAAGAGAGAAAAAATTAAGGGAGGCATATTGCCCCTCTGCAAGCACACAATGGGTCTGCCATTGCCCTTAGTACATAGACTCTGTAAACACCAACAAACCTATAGATATTTGTGGTCATGTATGCTTTAAGCCCAAAGGGCTTACACAATTCACGACTTTAATACTTGTTTGGAAGGTTGGGCCTATTTGGTTATTTCTTGAGAACAATTTTTGAACACGTAGAAAACTTCATTTTTGTGTTATTTGAAAACTATTTTTATTATCTTGATGTAAGTATTTTTTTGTCTTCTCCGTATTATTTTAGAACAAAAATAAATAAATAAAATTGGGAACAAAACTAATTCTCTTTATTTTAACATTTTTAAGAAGAGATTTATGCGCAAAGCATGTCACAAAAAAAGCTACGTATTTATATAATTATCAGAAAATTTTACCCCTAATGAGGATTTGATTCCAAAATAAATATGACTACACCTACAAAAGTTGAATTGGAAGCTATTGTGTCCAATGACTATAAAGACCTAATGAATTTTAATTTTGTTTTAATTTTCCATTTTCCCCACATTTTTGGTCTTCCTTACCGTACAAGAAAGAGCACAATTGATCAATTATTAAATAACTGCCATAAAACGAAATTCTGGTTTCCACTGTCCGCATGACTCTGTAAGCGGCCTTCTGTATCTAAGATTGAACCATCCACGTTCCGGGAATTTGGCCAAGTGGGTGGCCGAATAAACTAGTGGTGGCTAAGAAAGCTAATAAATTACCGTGACAAATTCAGAAGTACGGGTCATGATCTTAGTCAATGTTGAAGAGTTAATGGACTGATATCTTATTTAGGGTCATGTGATATGGTTTTAAATCTTTTGATTGTCCCTGGTAAAAATGGTACTAAAACCATACAAATTAGAGCTACGGAGAGGGTGGCTCATACAAAGAGCTAGATTAGATATTCTATAATTCAATAAAAGGCAACTAATTAATTTATTACTTGAATGGTGTTGGACCATTATTTAGTTTTGCATCAGCATGCCCTAAATTACGAGTTCACCAACAATAACGCTGACGCGTGGGTTTGTGGGGAGCTTCAGATATTTAGAAGAGCTCCTTATCAATGTCTCCATTTTTTAGGGGTAGATTCTGACAATGGTCCATGAAATCGGATCCATTTCTTCACTGCATTCCATATTTATATCTTCTTGTACATATATGTTTTCTTTTTGAGATAAAGAGCCAAACTTTCATTACTTATGAGAAACTATTGCATCTTGCTCAACAATTAGTTTAATGGGCTGAGGTACATCCCTCAAGTTATTCAACCTGTCCAACAAGCTAGCTAACTTAGCAAGAGTGTCTTTGGCTTTATTTACATGGCTTATGGTGAACTGCACTCCTGTCATCAACCTTCTGCATTCACTTATAATTTTGTCAAATTCATGGCTTATGGTGAACTGCACTCTTGTCATCAACTTTCTGCATTCACTTATAATTTGGTCAATTTCGAAACGTCCTCCTCCTTTGCATAGATAGCATCATGAACCGTCTTCGCATCCGTCTCCACAATTGCACAGCTTACATATCTCTATATGAGCCAGGTTATTGCTTCCCTCACCCCTATAGTTTTAGCTTCCTTCGGTAGACACAAGCCATTGGTTCTTTGCAGGTTGCATCCTACCGCATGTCCCATCTTATTTCTCAATATCATTCCCACTCCTATAGCTTGTTGTTCCTGAAAAATAGCTGCATCCACATTACATTTTAAGTATTGCGGCCAGGGTGTATTTGTCTGATCGTATCGGTTCTAGCGAAGTGTGGAGTGAATGCTAAACTTAGGGGTTGCGCATTAGGTTAATTAACTTGGGTTGAATTTCTTTGATTGAGGCAGGGGCTATCTTGAGTGCTTCATTTGAGAGCTAGTACGTAGCGGGATAGAGTACACATGGGAAAGGGCTACCCGTAAGGGCTACACGGAAGAGGGGCTACAGTGTCACCCGAAGGTGGGTCGGGTGAATCTTCTTAAAGTGTGAGCCACCTAGAATGAATGCCGTTTGCGGATGTTCGATTTCGTAAGGAGTATGGAATGATACAATCCCACATCGGTTCCACACAAGAGTATGGAGTGATACTTAAGCTTAATGAGTTCTCTTACTGTCGAGTGCAGTGCTTTTGGGTTGAGGCACAATTGGGCTTGAGGCCACACATCATTGAATAAACTTCATTGAGGCCGTACGTAGCGAGGAAGAAGCTAGGTTGGAAGGGAGTACACCTAGTGCCTCGAGGTGGGTCTGGGTGAATCTTGTCGAGTGTGTAAGGTAAATGTAGATCCCGCCGGACGTTCGGTTTACGAAGGGTATTATGAAATGATACGATTCCACATCGGTTCCACACAAGAGTGTGGAGTGGTACTTAAGCTTGAGAGGCTCTCCCACCTATCAAGTCGGTGTTTTGGGTTAGGCTTTACGATGGGCTTGAGGCCCAATCATTGATGCTTTTATTGAGAGTCGATATGTAGCGGGAGGCTGCCCAGTGCCTGAGGTGGAGTTCGGAGTGAATCTTCAGCGGAGTGAGCCATCAAAAGTGAATGCCGTCCCCATGGACGTGGGTTTCGAGGGTATGAAATGATGCTATCCGCCGGTTCCACACAAAGGTGTGGGTGGTACTTGGGCTTGATGGATTACCAAAAACAATAGTGCGTCTTTGAGTTGGACTCTTTCATTGGACTTGGGTACCTACCATTGGTACTTTCATTGAGAGTTGGTATGTAGCGGGAGAGGGCTACCTGGGAAAGGGCTACTTGGAAGAGGGCTGCTTGGTGCCCCAAATGTGGGTCCGGAGTGAATGTTATCCAGAGTGTGAGCCACTCAAAGTGAATGCCATCCGTAGACGTCTGTTTTCTTAAGGGGTATGGAATGATACGATTCCACATCGGTTCCACACAAGAGTGTGAAGTGGTACTTAAACTTGAGAGGTTTTCCCACCTATGAGACTGATCTTTTAGGTTGGGCTCTTCGATTAATTTGGGGCCCTATCGATTATTACGCTTAGGTTGCCTTTGATTTCGTATTAGTTCCTTCATCCCTTCATTCTTCCGTTGTGCTTCAGCCCACTCATCTACAAAAGAAATACTAGTATGCACACATCACAACGAAGGGTGTTTTATTCCTCCACAAAGCTGCGTGTTTCTTTGTCTCCATACTCCCCATATTACTACCCCTACCTTTCTTGTTTTCTCAACATTCGGAAACTTGAAGAACCACTCCTTAAAAGACTGACCTCCTTTTGCTATGATTGTTTAGTCCATATGATGCCAACAAGCCTTAACATACATGCAATTTGAGAAAATGTGTTTCATGCTATCACTTGCCTCCTCGCACAACACACATGAGTCTTGTATTAACAACCGGTTAAATGAGTGGAGTCTCATTGGTAAAGCATTCCATCCTGAGTTCTCCATAGCAGCGGTTTATCTAGGTGGTACATTGACACTCGTATTTTCTTCCACCTAGCCGCTTTGCATGTTGTTGTTTTGCATGGGTATGAATCTTGCAATATGATACCCCGATATGTTGTGTATTTTCCCCTTTTATCATGGTGACAGATTAGAGCATTGGCTTGATTACTTCTTCCAAGTGGAATGCTTGTTATCTCTTGTACGGCCCTTATAGAGAACAACTCCTCCAACAATTCAATATCCCATTCTCTCGTACCTGGGATCCTCAACTCCTTGACTATCAGGGTTGGCCTACGTCTCTATTCTAAACTTATTCGTCTCCCTCAGCCATGGGTCCTCCCAAACCCTAATATTATTGCCATCTCCAATTCTCCATCTAGCTCCTCGTTGTATGATAGGTTGGGTGCTCCAAATTCCTTTCTAAGAAAAACTTGGATTGTGGCCCAATTAGGTTGTGATAATTTCCTTTGTTCGAAAACACTTAGCTTTGAGCATTCTTGCAAATAGTGAATTTGTGTTGAAGCATGTGACAATGCTGCTCAAGACACGTTTGCTTCCTTATATTACTATGTTGTACACACTTCATCAAGTGATAAGCTCTTAAGTAATCTTACAGAATATGTCGTACGGTCAGTATGCTTCTCGAGTCACACAATGCACGCCTACCTCGAGTCATGCTCCTCTGTTGTCGGCTGCGAGACTTATGAAACACCTCAAACCACTTTGAAGCTTTCTCTCATGTATTGATTCAATATAAAAATGTATTTTGTTTCTCCTTGTTTTTTAATGAAAAGTCTAGAAGCTTCAAGATCTTGGTTCATCTCTCTTCCATGCCCTCTGCTTGATCACAACATGGTATTAGAGCAGGTATGATATTATCCATGGCGACTATTCCTCCCTCCCCTTCCTGCATTATTTCTCCTCCACCCACATCTACCACAGCAATGGTGATGCCATCCGTTCTACCTCTTGTCTCAATCAAATTGGATTGTACCAATTACTTGTTCTGGAAGTCACATATGTGACGGTGAGCTCATGATCTTAGTCTTTTCTTCTCATTTCAAAAACCAGACCGAGGGAGTACATCACTGGTCTGTGGCGTTGATCAATCTTCTCCTCGGATCAATCCGGCTTACGTCTCCTGGATAAGGATTGATCAATTTGTGCTGAGTTGGTTGCTTTCCTCAATCTCCGAACAGATGTTAGGCCATGTTCTACACTGTAAATCAGCTTCAGAGGTGTGGATTGTTCTCGAACAAACATTCTCTGCCAAGTCCAAGGCTCGAGCTCTTCAGCTACGACTCTCTCTCCAGACCATGAAGAAGGGCAACAGTTTCATTGAGGATTATATCCTCAAGATGAAATCCTTAGCAATGTCCTCATGGGCTGGCAGTCGATAAATTACAGGATGATGAACTCATCCTCTACATCCTTAGAGGACTCGGATCAGACTTTGAAGTGGTAATTGTGAATCGACATCCAGTGAATCAATCACTCTTGAGAAGTCCAATATATCCTTGAGCTGTAGGTCAGGGCAGGGGCCTCGATCTTTGTAACAATTGTTGATATATTTAGCTCCTTTGTTCACTTTGTTCAAAGACAATCTTTCCAAGGTGGTCGTGGTGGTAAAGGTCGTTTTTCCGCTGGTGGTAGAGGTTGATTTCCTTATGGTGGCAGAGGCTACAATTCCTTTAACAAACCTCTCTTTCAAATATGTGGAAGAATGGGACACATAGCTCTCAAATGTTTCTACCGCTTTAATGTTAGGTACCAAAATTAATCTGAGAATCAGAAGCCCTTGGGAGATTATTCCACTTATGAATCCCCAATACCAGTCTCTCGATCCTGAGTGTATATTACCTCTCAATATTTGTCGATGATGCTTCATGGTTTCTAAACCGGTAGGGGCCACACCATGTCCTCACCCTTTGACTCCATGAACACTAACTCTGAATACTCAGGCACTGGTAAGCTTGCACTTGGTGATGGCTTTAAACTCCCTATCACACACATTGGACATATCACTTTACCTACTTCACGTTCTCTTCATCTCAAAAATGTTTTGATGGTTCCTTTTATAACTAAAAATTTAATTGCTATATCCAAGTTTACCATTGAGAAGGATGTTATTATGGAGTTTGATTCTACCTGCTGCTATATCAAGGACAAGCAATCACGGAAAATTATGCTCCAAGGAGTGCTTGGGACGTGTCAGCGCCGTCTGAGGTGTCCGTTGACAACCCGTCGACAGCGAAGGAATACATGTATGCTCATATAATGGGGCACTGCTCACATGAGTAAAAATGGCCAGTTGGGCGAAAAATACGTAATCTTCATCAAAATACATCAACTATATTACAATAGTTCAGAGTTATTACATTATTCTTAGCAAAACATATATCATAATTTAAAGTTTTAATAATGATGATGAGATTATCACGGGAGGGGGGGGGGGGAAGGAGGGAGGAGGAGGAGGAGGAGGAGGAGAAGTAGATGCCTTGGCGAGCGCGATGGAAGAGCTTTGCGGCCTCCGGTGGCGTGTCACTGCTTGTACACTCCTGTACCTAAAATAATGATCCCTCGATAAGGGTGAGACGATGCCCGATAGTGATAATTTCCTATATGAGTTACTCAAAAGCAGTGCGCGTATCGTGACAAACCAGTACCACTCGAAGCAAAATACATGAATCCTGCTTGAATGTCTACATGCCCAATCCCATGTCACCAGGAGTCTCCTTTAGACTCCCTCACACATACCTAAGCCAAATCTGACAAAATACAATTTTTCAAAACAAAAGCTTTTGTTGTTCTAGAAACTTACTAGAGTTTGGTATGTGATGGACTACCCTCAGTAATTCTTTGGATCATTTTCCAATGAGCAGTCATGGAGTCGCCTCGAGATGGCTTGTTGAACTCTCGAGAGGCAATTGCTTGGAGAAAATCTTCGTTAAATTATTTCATGGCAGATTTCAAGCGTTTTCTTTCATTTTCATGTCATGCACTTACACTTATCGTTACAGGGTGCCGTCGCGTATGGAATGCGTATGCCATTCAAAATACCCATGCTAATATATTTTACATGTATATATTAACAAAATTAATTCACACAATTCATATTCAATTCACAATCAATAACACGAAAATATACAGCTCCGCATGGGCTAATAACAATCAAAGCAATTTATTTTGAATTGCAACAACACAAAATCCTGACATATCACGTGAGCTGAGTGAAACCACTAAGTGCGACCTTTGTTCCACTGACCTACAATAAGTTTTTTCTTCCACTCAATTCAGATTATGAGACCGATAACGCGGCCATTTCAAGCCCCAGCGAATCCTTTATCATTAAAATGACCCTTAGCGAGAATAAACCACGTGAGGAAAGATCCCTACTTCTTTGGGTTGTCTAAACTCTACAAAATGAGGTGTCTGTGCGTAGCCCTTAGCGTAGAACAACTTTGCTTCTTGCTCAGCGAGAATCGGCCCGGTCAGAATGGGAAATCTGAAGAGTCACTTTCTTTCTCTCTCCCAAAATATGAAATCCACACCCCTGCATGTTTTTCTCTCAATTTAGGAAGATGAAGTTGTCTTTTTGTCTTATTTCATAAATCTTCCACATAATTCCATTTGTCTGTCCTTTAGTTTTGATTTTTGACACATGGCTTAATCTGAAGTCATTCGTCTCTATCCATCTTACTAATCATCACGACATATTGTCGCGTAGATCACGCTGTAGTAGGTGACCTATTGTTACATCATGTCTTTTCATGACCGTCATCTGACCTTTGGCCCAGCGGTGTGCCGAAGCATTAATTTCGGGTTGTCTCGAATTCAACGTGGTAGCTAAGATTTATGAGCGATTCTGATGAAGGTGAAATTAGTTTGTCATGAATCTAGAAAAATTTTGGATTACAATGAAATTACCATTTTACTATTTTTAGAAAATTAAAATTTTTCTTGGTTTCACAATTCTGCACTCATGAAAATTTGATCCAATTATGCAGATCACAGCGAATCCACATAAGTATGCAGCGTCGCGGCTAATGCAGCACATATAAACTAGTCATTTAAAATTGTTAAGCATTAAATCCGCGTACCTTCGTCCACTAGCGAAGAAGGGATAAGGTGGCGCGTGTGTCGCCGCTCTCCGCGTTGACTCCTCCTCCGCGGTCTTTGCCATAGCACCCTCACTAGCCTCACGGTCTTGCGTCACAAAACCCGATCCGGCTATCCATAATGCACGGTCTCCTTGAAGGTCCCGTAAGTGTCGACACGATCTCTACACACGTCAGGCGTATGAGGTGGATTTGGAGTGTATACCTCGAGACATGAAGGCGTGAAATACCTCGTCGTACATCAACGCAAGCTCTTATCACCCAGGCTGCGGCGTGAGAGAAGGCAGCTTTCATATCGAAACTCACCTTCTCGGAGGTGTCTCTAAATCAAGATCGGGACAGTGATGGAGCTCTCTTCCACCTCGGTCGACACTATCGATGCATGGCCTCCCATACAATGCCTCATATGGCGCCATCTGTATACTCGTCTGATAATTGTTGTTGTAGGCGAATTCAGCTGGGAGCAAAGTCTTTCTTCCAGTTACCCTTATGATGCAGGGCGCGTGCTCGCGACATATTCTCTAACACTGTATGGTCCTCTGTTGATCATGCGTACGTGGGTGAAAAAGTTGTACTCATGATTGACCCAGTGTGCCCATAGCCTTTTGGAAACTCTTCCAAAGTGCACTTGAAGTAAACCTCGGGTCTCTATCCCGGAGCACTATAGATACTGTGGTACTTCATGTGGCCAGGACGATCTCTCCGGATATACAATGGCGAAATCTCTCGATGTGAGGTCATCCACAAGTCTAAGAAAATGTGCCGACCGTGAGTCGGTCCACTATCCTCATATGCATCATGTCCTTGCGGTGTTCGTGGCAAGTGGGTCACAAAATCCATCGTGGCGTGCTCCTTCCCGCCTCGACCACCTACGCGTGGCTTAAGTAGCCATGCGGCTTTTGAGTGCTGGTATATGCTGGCGACCGTGAGACATCGTAGAACAAAGTCCCTCGTGTGTCTCTTCATCCCGCTCGATAATCTTGGCGACGAAGATCTGGTACATCTTCGTGCCGCGGATGCCTGAATCGAGAAGCGTGAACTCCTAGAATCTTCTCTCAGATTGGTCGATCGGGGGGGAACCACTACACGTCCTCTATCACGAAGACTATCGTAACGTGGGCCAGTCCGACCCTCGTCACAGTACGACATGCGGGTCACGATGGACACTATCTCCGCGTCCGCCACCCCGGACCCTATCGCTCTGCTTAATAAAGGCGGTATAGCCCCTTCAAACTCTCAAAAACGTGCCTTGGGCTGATCGCGATTACTATAGTAAATCCCGCAGTCTCGAGGCATCCGCCATTCCCGAGGAAGCTATACTAGCAATGCTCCGAAGTGACCGGCGGTGCATCGGCTACCATTTGCCTTACCAGGTGGTAATGCAGTGAAGTCGTAATCCTCTAGGAACTCCATCCATCTGCGTTGCCTCATATTGAGGTCGTTGCGTGAAAATATACTTGGACTTTTGTGCGTGCAGTACACCTCAGACGTCGCCATATAAATAGTGGCGTAAAATCTTCAAGGCGAAGACTGATCGCTGACTCCGTATCGTGTGTGGGGTAGTGCGCTCATGATTCTTGTTGACGGGAACCACTGTGCCCCTCGGTGCATCAAAACACATCACAGTCAGCCCTCGAGGCATCACAATACACTGTGTACCCACATGTCCTATCAGAGACTATCAAGATAGGAGGCAGTAAGTAAGCCTCCTCTTAAGCTCTGGAATGCCTCCCTCGCATCGATCATCTCGATCAAACTTGACCTCTTTTCGAATTGATCGTCTTAGGTCTTGCTAATGGAGAAATCCTCAATGAATCTCTGTAGTACCAGGCGTCAGCTACGTATCTCGAAGGCGAAACGGCTCTCTGACTTCGTCACGTCTCGACCTTCTCTCAGGTCCTTGACATACGATGCGACACCACGTGTCCCGAAAATCTCTTTCCTCGGTAAAGCCCAGAAACTCACACTTACGAACTTGGCGTATAGGCGTGATCTCTTACTTGGCTATACAAACTAATCCTCAAGTGATCCTCATTATACTCTGTTTGGGAGTAGATCAAAATGTCATCCACAAGACTGACAAAGCGGTATCTAGATGGGAGTTTAGAATACCACATGCATGAGATCCGTGAATGATCTTTGGCATTAAGTCGATCAAGGGAATCATTATGAAGCTGAGTCGTAGCGGCGTCTTGAACTATCTTGCGGGGATATCTATCTCCTTAACCCTCGTGATGGTAACCCGTGCAAGGTCTATCTTGGGTAGAATCGCGCTCCTCTCGGCCCAGTCGAACAAATCCTTGATCCTCGTGTGGAGTGGATTCTTGTGGATTGTTGAAAATCAAGCCCATGTCGCCTCATGCCTGTTCATGCTTCTCTCCATATTTAGCATTCCTCTTTTCCTTTTTTAACTTTCCTGAATTAATGCAATATACCATCTATATGATTACCCAAATCCAGCAAGGTGGACCGGTGGTTTAATTCACTTTCCTTGTAAGAGAAATTTTGTCCGGTGATATTGTCACTTTCGATTATCTCGAATGCAATAAGCTATTTATTTCCTATTTATTTTCTTTCATTCTGAAATAAGAAGTGAGTACGCGGATTCCTCTAGAGTTTTAGCCTTCAAATTCTTCATGGTATCGGAGCGGGGTTTAATCTGTCTCTTCTTCTCCATCTTCGATTATGCTAAATACGGTCCAGTGTTTGGAATGGCTGGCACCATCCTCCTCTTCTTGATGTCATCATTTCGCCGTCTTCATCCTCTCATCAGATGGAAACCTCTCATCTCCCAATCACAGCCCATAAATTGAATGGGCAAAATTATTTGCAATGGTCTCAGTCCATATTAATGTTTATACGGGGAAAGGAGAAAGATGACTACATCACCGGAGCTTAGTGTATGAAACCATGGCCTGACAAAAAAGTGGATAGCGAGGAAAATAATATGGTCATGTCACGGCTGGTGCTCTATGACCAGGTAGTGAAAATTTTACGTCATTTGATGCGCTAAAGAAATGCGGGACATGGCAAAGCGTTCTGGCGGAAGACGAGGAAAACCGCGATACGAAATCATCCAGTTGAAAGGTATCGCCTCCGATTTCACGTCAAGGCAACCTTACGGTAACTGAATATTTCAATACTCTTACTCGTCTATGGCGTCAACTTGATACGTTTGAGGTTCATAACTGGACTTGTGTTACTGATGGTTTGTTGTATAAAAAGATTATCGAAGGGAAACGTGTGTTTAAATTTTTGTTAGGCAGACAAAACCTTGATGAAATCGGAGGAAGAATCATGGGAGTAAAGCCTCTACCCCCGCCTCGGAGGCATTCCTGCAGAGATCCGTCGTGAAGAAAGTCGGAAAAAATCTCATGATGGGATCCCATCAACCAATGACCAGAATATGGCGAAGCTCGAAGCTCTTAAGACTGATTCACTCCTTTTGACAACCGTCGAAAATTCAAAGAGGAAGACCTTTGTGAAGTCATTACGAAAGCGGGTCACTCGAGAGAAACTTGTTGGAAGATTCATGGAAAACCGGCCAGTTAGATGCGTCAACCCGGCCGAAAGAAGGGCGAGGTAATCATGTGACTTCAGATAGACAATAATACAAATTGAAGCTAGCCTTTTAACAAGGAGCAAATGGAGATCTTCAGAAACTACTAACTCCTCTTATGTAATCTCAGTCCACAAAGCGGCACATCTTCAATCGGTCATTGGTTTGGAACCTTGGCTCCACAAGGTAATTCTTTAAGCGCCTTTATTGTTGGTAAGAAACATAAAACCTTGGATCGTGGACTCGGGGGCATCGATCATATGGCGGAAGTGCGACAATTTTTTACATATAGCCCATGTCGAAATAATTGCCGATCCGAATAAGCGAGATGGTTCACTTTGTCGAAGGGTTCTTAGAGTCTGAGTTGATTGTGCTATCAAGGGATCTTACTCTCAACTCAGTTCTCCTTGTTCCTAACTTGGATTGTAATCTATTATCAATTAGTAAACTCACTAAGGAAAAGAGGTGTATTACTAATTTTTCCTCCACTCACTGTGAATTTCAGGATTTGGATTCGGGGAAGACGATTGCTTAATGCGAGTGCTCTGGACTCTACATCCTTAAGGAGCACCCGCGATCCTGAAACGACCTCAAATGGTAATTGGTGGTAATTACATTTTAGGTCTCATGTCAAAATAACGATAGTGCAATTATATTTGTGCTATCGCTTGGGTCAAATCTAATGTATGTATCTCGGCGTTTATTTCGCCGTTATTTAATAAAGAAATCGAAATCCTTTGAGTGTGAAATCACATCCCGATTATCAAAAGCGAGTTCGGTCTCATTTTCCCATTCCAGCCCTATAAAGGCGTCTAGTCCATTCTCAATGATTCATAGCGATATATGGGGTCCGTCAAGAATAAAAAATGTAACCGGTACTAGGTGTTTTGTCTCATTCATAGATGATCACACTAGATTAACGTGGGTATTCCTCATGAAAGAAAAATCGAGCAATTCGAATTTTCAAAATTTCAAAAATATGATTCGGACCCAATTCCAATCAAAAATACAAATTCTAAAGTGATAATGCTAGGGATTACTTCAACTCCATTCTAAGAGAATTTCTAGCAAAAGAAGGGATGGATTCACTTAAGTTCATGTGTTGATACCCCAACAAAGCAGATAGCTGAAAGGAGAAAAATAGGCATTTGTTAGAGGTGGCTAGATCGCTAATGTTCTCTACGTGAATGTACCAAAATTGCAGGAAGAGTTTGTCACCACGGCAGCCTACCTCATCAATAGGATCTTAGTCACAGGGTACTAAAATTCCAAACACCTTGTCAAACACTCCTTATATCCTTTTCAGGCCACTCGTCTCATATCCATCGTCCCACCAAAAATTTTGGGTGTTCTGTTTTTGTTCTATCAATCAACAACATAGAAGTAAAACTTGATCTCGTCACTCAAGTGCATCTTTCTTGAGTGATACACCAAATAAAAAAAGGGTATAAGTGTTACTCTCCGGAGTCCGCAGAAAAATTCTGATTGATAGGATGTCACATTTTTTGAAACCCAGCCTTACTATCCCAAAATTGATATTCAGGGGGAGAATTCAACTCAGGAATATCAGTTTTGGAACCTTGAGTCATTGAGTGAGTCACCCATCACCACTAAAAATCAAGTTTCTATAGAGTCATGTAATCAGCCCGAGTTCATTGTTGACTTGTGGGATAGTGAGCACATCAGAGGAAATAGGAAGGAGCAACCGGCCAAAATCCATGAGGTAGTAGGGTTCTAATCAAGCAAAATTCCGGTAGCAATGCTCTAACTCCAGATGAGTGCTGATGATTGAGTTAGAAAATGATATTCTTAATATGTATAAACGGAGGAAAGAGTTAGATCATGCACTCGGCGTCCCAAATTTAGGAATTTTATTTCTTATGATAAGTTATCACCTACGTTTAGTGCATTCACTTCTAACATCACGAAGATACAAGTTCTCGAGATATTCGGGAAGCTTTCAAGTATCCTAGAGTGGAAGGCGATCGATGAAGAAGGGGAAGTTTATTTGCGAAGAGATAGTGCGTGGGAAATTCACGACTCCCAGGGGTAAGAAGTAGGTTGGGTGTAAAGTGGATTTTTCACCGATGAAGTCTGAGCGGATGGTAATGTGGACGGGTATAAGGCTCGGTTGGTAGCAAAGTTACCCAATATATGGTATTGGCTAGCATCAAGAAACTTTTGCTCCGGTTGCGAGCTGACCTTGTTCGTGTACTTTTATCCTTGGCTGGCTAATCTCGATTGAGTAAACCGCTGACTTGATAAAAATCACCTTCCCTCAATGGTGACTTAGAGGAAGAAGTTTACATGGACATTCTGCTTGCAGGCTTGAGACTACATAATTTCAACAAGGTTTGCGGACTCAGAAATCCTTGTGGTCTCAGCAATCTCCAGGGGCACGGTTTGAGCGGTTGTAAGGTAGTGAAAGAGTGCGGATTCGTTCAATGTCAATCCGATCACACATTGTTTGTGAAACACTTCCCAGAAGGGAAAAGTTGGCCATTATCATTGTATATGTGGATGACATAATTTTGGTAGTAATCATGAAGAAAAATTGACCTACTTAAAGTGCCGACAAAGGAATTTGAGATCGAAGTTGCCAGAAACCTCAGTACTTTCTCGGAATGGAAATTGCTAGGTCGAAGGTATAGATCTCACAAACGCAAATACGTTACGGACTTACTAAATGAAAGCGAGGGGATGCTAGGATCTGAGCCGGCCCCGAGAAACACCTATGGATTATTTGTAAAACTTGAAGAGAAAGTGATGAAGTCCTCCGGTTGATAAGGAAGATATCAAGCGTCTTGTGGGGGAAACTCATCTATCTTTCTCATACAAGAGGCCGGACATCGCTTCTCTGGTAGTATGGTAGAATCAATTCATGAATAATCCAACCGAAAAACACATATTTCTTTGTGACGGAATATTGAGGTACCTCGAAATGACGCGGGAAAAGGTCTCTTTGCTTTGAAGAACAACGAAAGAAGAGATTAGGATTTTCGGATCTGCAGTTAGGCGGGTTCGGTGGTGATCGGAGATCGACTTAAGCTATTGTTCATTTGTTTGGAATTGGTTTATAAATGACCGAAGCATATGTAATCGATGTGCTTAGTATGATCTTGGCGAATTAAGTCTTGTAATAGCCCCTGAGGTATCTGCGAGTCTGGTTGAGACGGGTGCATTAGAAGAATTACGGGTTCAGTTGGAAGCATCCCATAGTGTTATCTTCTGCGACCACTTCAGCGCCATCGAATTATCGCTGGAATCGGTTCATCCATGGTCGAACTAAGCACGTGGAATGGAATCGACACTTTAATAGAAGGAAGATGAAGAAGTTTTTAAGTCAGCTTCACTCGACAAAGCTGTCAAGCGGTGACATTCTCAGCTCTTGCCGAGTTAACCACGAAGATCGGCGAAAAACTTGGAATGATCAACGCATCTACAATACGGCGAGGGGAGTGTTGAAAATCAAGCCACGTCGCCTCATTGCACATTCATGCTTCTCTCCATGTTAGCATTCCTCTTTTCCTTTTAACTTTCTGAATTAATGCGATATACCATCATATGATTACCCCGAATCCGGCCAAAATTGAATAGGTGGTTTTAATTCACTTTCCTTGTAAAGAGGAAATTTTGTCAGGTGATATTGTCACTTTCGAATATATCTCAGTCATAAACTATTTATTTCTATTTTCTTTCATTCTGAAGTAAAGTAGTACAGTTCCTGCAGAGTTTTAGCGTAGATTCTTCAAGCGTAACCCTAGTTCAGGCATGCATGCAGTCAATGCACAGTCGAAGGTTATTATCCTTCTTCTTCGCAAACAGGACAGAAGCGCCCCATAGTGAAGTGCTCGGTCTAATGAACCCCTTGTCTAGTAACTCCTGTAGATGGACTCTGAGTTCCTGCTGACTCAGTTTGGTGCCATCTGTGCAGTCATAGAGATGGGCGAAGTACCGGGGTGTGGCTTCGATCACCGAAGTCTCTGACCCTCTGAGGAGGGCAATCCGTAGCTCATCGGAAAAACATCCTCATACTCGCGGACTACCCGAGGGAGATCATGTCTCACCTCGTCCTCTAAGGAAATAAGGCTTGCTAGCCACCCATGGTAATCCTGAGAACACAGTTCGTACACCGTATGGGGTAAAATGTCATGCTTGTCATGAAATACAACACGAGTACAGTCATGTGTGTAGGCGGTAACCCTCCTGCGGCTCACGATCGTGCGGCTACGTAATTTGTCGACCCGATCCTGTATATCTGGGATGGCGTCGAACTCGACATGTCCATGTTACAGGTCTTGCTTGTGAGTAAAATCGAGAGATCTCTAACTTCCGGAAACCACGACATATCATCACATCCTGCTAATCCACACAGGGAGAATTCATTAAGGGCTCCTCAGGGCCTCGACCTCTAAGTGACTCATCCTGACTTATGCGTGATGAGTTGAATCTGCGAAGCACGAGAATCAATAACCTCTTGCCCGCTGGGAGATAGCAAAAGCGTACCTGTATAACTATTTGATCTGCTATCAGCCGGTGGTGTGATGGGCGTGAACATGCCCTGAACCCTGACGTCCTGCCGGTGGGCCTGGAATCCTCTGCCTCGACGTAGTACAGCCTCTTTAGCTGCTGTGTAATGGGAGGTGCTGTCTGCGGCTCCACACTGAGCGTCTTGGCTCCTGGCCCACATCTTGGGAGATGGAGGAACACTCTTGTATCCTCTCTTGTCCACCGTGATTGGGGTGTCTTTGTCGAAACCTTGGGATCCTTGTCTCTGGGGGCAATCTCTCCTCATATGTACGGGGTACAGCGACAGTGGTAGCATCATCTGCCCATCTTTGTTGGCGATACTAACTCGTCTCTCACGATGATTGGGGCGAGGTGTCCCATAACCTTGGGATTCTAGCCTCCGTGGGCAATCCGAAATCGAAGTGTTATTTGTCGCGGAAATAGCATATGTCGACGAAATAACATATCCGCATCTGCCTGCTATTAAATGCCCCATCCTGGCCTTGAGTCACGATAACCTTGGCCTGTCTTTAAGGGTTATTCTTGAAGCGAAGTCATACGCTTCTTCTTTAGTTGGAAGAAGATGCTGGATCATCCTTCCTCTTAGTACCGGCCTGCCCATATCTTGGATGCACAAGTAATGTCATTTACTCCTCCTTCTATAGTTGTGGAGGATGATGTATCTAAGCGCTGGTCGTTTGACTGCCTGGTTCACTATTACTTTGCGGTACGTGCGATGGCGCAATCTCTCACGGCCTCGTAAAGGCTTCTTTGGTCAAGAAGCCGATGGTGCTGACCGATTACCTCGTGGGCGACCTCTGCGTCCTTTCATACTTGGCCGCCCGTGCGCGTAATCGAATGATAAGTTAAGTTTTGACGCGGTATCTCACAAAGTGTAAACCGCATTACCAGAACCTTTATTAATAAGAAAATTTTCATACACTATGTCCATGCATTCATAGGTAATGCAGATAACAGAACTAATATATTAAATCTATAACTATGAAAAAATTTTTACTTTATTTTGCAAATTTTATTTTATTTTATTTATTTATTTTTAGCCTCGTGAACAAATGCTCATGAGCAGTGTTCGTGGCAGTGCGATTAAGCAGTAACTCAAAGCGATTGCAGCGAGTGAGCTGGTTGGAGTGCACAGGTCCTGAAACCAATGGCCAGAGGCTGCACTTGCGAAGCGGCGCGAACATCGTGTTGCAGTCTTGGGCCATGACTGTAGCTGCCGACGCGTATCGTGTTTGAAACTGGCAGGTATGCCTGACGTATCTGCGGTGTTATTCTTGCCTTATTTGGAGAAGCGCGTGTCGCGGCCCTCCGCATTGCGATACAAAAGCTGTCGGGCGAAGCCATACCACCTGCCGTGTCACAGCCATTTGCCGCGTGTGTCCCTTGGCGTCCCCAGGCTCTTTGTCCGCCATGAGGATTTGTGTCACCTACGCGGGCTTGTCCTCGTCACGATATAAAGTTGTATCGCAACACCTCCTTCTTCAGATGTGTGCCATATCTTATTCTTACTGCTGCGCCCTTGTCATTGTGGTAGACAAATCATCATTGCCTCTGGCTGGCACGTGTGTCGCGGTGTGCTTTCGGCCGTATCGCATTAACACCTGGGTTCAAAGTCGGTACATACGTATCACAGGTGGGGAACAATTACGTGTGGTGGTCGTGTTAGTGTCATGTCGATATCACGGTCGTGTCAACGTGCATGACCCAGGCCAGGCCACGAATAATAAACGTGTCGATATTACGTAACCCAATTGACTCATTTATTACTGGAGTGGTAGGCGAGGTCAGCACGAATATGACCAATTAATTTGATTATGTAAAATAATAAAATTATAATTAATTCTTTCATGCATGTTTAACACAAATAACCTATTAAATTTAACATTATATATTAAATTTTCATTATTTAAATTCATAAGATTATAATTAATAATCCATATTTAACACAAATAACTTATTAAATAAGTTAATTAATTAATATAATAATTAAACGGGTCAATTAAAAGGGTCAAATTAGAGTGTTAAGGTAGATAAACAGAATATATTTAATTTTGATAAACGTGTTAGGCGAATTGACAACGAATATATTTAATTTGCGATTATACTCAAGCCCAAACCCATGAAAATAGTGGTAGGTTTGTGTCGTATCAGATTTTAAGGCTAGTCACGATACAATTTGTGTATTGTGATCGATCTAAAAATGGCGATAGCCCGACCAGTTATCTGCGACTTTTTTTTTTCACTCATCATTTTTTTTCATTGTTCATTCTTTACTTAAGACCACAAGAAATATATATATATATATATATATATATATTTTTGTATATACTAATAGAACTAAAAAATATTTTAAATATTTATTCTTTGCATTTTTACACCTTTGTAAAAACCTCGAGAAAAAATTTCCTCAACTCATTTTTTTTCCATATAATTCTGGACTAATTTGCCTGAGATTTTTCAACCTCACAAGGTTTTGTATTTTTCTCAACCCTAGTATTCAACATGTTCCTGTGTGTATTCAACAAGCACACAATTTCTCTAACTCACAACACATCATGTTATACACCCGATCACACACACTGAAACCTGATGCATGCGGTGTTAAATCACATCCCGTGGTATACAGGTATTCCCATACCTAAACCCCAACATCGAGCTACACGAGTTGTGGTGCTCTGCTCAGCTCCTTAATGTTTGTGGGCGTGGCCAGAGTCCCTCAGGCCCTGGGTAGTCGTATACCTATGCTCACGATGCAAGGCTGTGACGCCCAGATCGAGAGTGTCTAGATTGACAACCCACGTCGACACACGAGAAATCACGTGTCTCATATAATGGAGACCTATACATGAGTAAAGCTGGCCGCGGGCCCCATACATCAATACTCATCAAAAAATACATCATTATATTGCAATGATTCGAGTTATTACATTACTCTTAACCAAACATATATCAAAATCTAAAGTTTTAATACATGTTATACAAAATGATTACCAAAGCCCACAATCGGCTTTCTTCCTAAAGCTCCTGCACGGCCTCTAGTGACGCCGTCCTCTATACCTACACTGTACCTAAAAATAATGATCCCTCGGCTTGGGGTGAGCAATGCTTGATAGTGATAATTTCCCCACCATGGGTTATAAAACACAAGTGTCACATGTGCATGGCACAGAGCACATTCAGAAAATACGCCCAGTCCTGCTTGAATGTCACGTACGATCCCGTAATCATAGAGTCGCCACCGACTCCTCACACATCTTTATAAGCCAAATGCAGAGAGCAAAATACGAGTTTTCAAAATAAAAGCTTTTTTGTTCGGCACCTCTGCAGACTTCAGGTAATATATTGGACTACACCCTTCAAGTGAATTCTTCTGGATCATTTTCAGAACAATCCTTAGGTCGCCTTGAGAGATGAAGCTGTTGGACCACTCTCGGCGATTCTTCGGAAAATCTTCCTTGAAATTTCTTTCACAACCATTTTCACTTTTCTTTCATTTCATGTCGTGCGCTCAGCCTTTATCGTTAGGGTGCCGGTGCATATGGAATACATTATGTCATTTCAAAATACCCATGCTAATATATTTTACATATATATTAACAAAATTAATTCACACAATTCATGTTATTCAATTCACAATCAATAACACAAGAGTAAGCTCATGGGCTAATAACAATCAAGCAGACTCATTTTTGAATTATCTATGACACAAATCACAAAACATATCACCATTGAGCGGTGAGCCTAGGGTCAAACAGTATTTGCGGCCCTATTAGGGATTTTCTTACGAAACCGGGTTCCAAGATTTTGAGGACCGATAACCGCGACCATTCAAGCCCAATAATCGTGTGGAACAAACCTCGGCGGGAATAAAACCGTGGGATCTGCCTCTGGGATGGGACTCCTGAAATCGGGTCGTGTCTATGATAAATATAAACCTATTGCTGCCAGGCGAGAATCTTCTTTGCGATAACGAAATCTGGGTGAAATCTTTCTCTCTACCGTCTGACTCTCCTTCGTATGTTTTCTGCAATTTGGGATGAGTCGCGATCTATTCACCCAAATCTCACATTCCTTTGTGATCCTTTAGTTTGATTTTGTTACATGGCTTAATCTGGCCATTCATCTACCATCATCTACTAATCATCTGACATGTGTCGCATGGGTACATGTGGTAGGTAACTCTTGTCACATCACATGTCTTTCACAAACCGTCATACGGCGCTGGGCAGGTGCTCAGCGATGAAATTTTAATTTGTCTCGAGATTTCAACGAAATTTGACTTGGTAGCTAGATTTCACGGGACGATTCCAACAGTGAAATCTGTTTCGTCATCCGAGATCTATAAAAGTTTTGGATTTTGATCGAAATTACCATTTTACCCTTTTTCAAAAAATTAGAATTTTCTCGGGTTTTATAAGACGACTTATACCAACTGCATATGTCTCCGTCATTATCTACTACACCCAGTTCAAGTTCCAGCTCATCACGAGGATCACTCTGATGCCTCCACCGGTGCACTTTCCAGATATCTTCCTCTACATTCAGTTCTAAATTCGGTTCTGGTTGACTTGCGGCATTGTTGATGTGTCTTCTAAATTCGATTATAATGGCTCTTCCAAATTTTGATTGTGGTAGCTCTTGCCAATACCCGGTAATGACCTTATATATATGCATATTCCGATTAGAGCCACCCCATGAAGTGGTTCTAAATAAAATCCTAGCTCAAATTGAATATAAATGTATCTCCATGCTTTTCCAGAATGAATTTTGTGATGCCAATATGGAAAAATGCAACGGGCTTCTTTTAAGCCATCACTTGCCCTTATACACATCAACAACGAGGTCGTAGGGGAAAGCATCGCGGCTATGGGTGGTCTTACTCGTCTTGCTCAAGCCTCCATGGACTTAAAATTTTGGTGGGAGGCATTGGCCTCAACAACCTTTTTATTAAATCGTCTCCCCACTTTAGTTCTAAATCACCTATCTTCGTTTGAGTTGCTTCATGAACGACAACCAGATTAAAATTTCCTGAAGGTTTTTAGCTATGCCTGCTTTCCATACCTTCGGCCTTACAACAAACATAAGCTGGCTTTCCGAACATTTAAGTGCCTCTTCTTGGGTTATAGTCCCTTTCACCATCCTTTTGGGCAGGTTTATATTTCCAAAAGTGTAACATTTGATGAAACTACCTTCCCGTATCAGTATTTTTTTTCTTCTCATACCTCTCACAAAGTTGCACGGCACCACCCTCATTTTACTGGAAGTGCAGGCTCCAACTTTGTTTTCCCCACTATTTCTTCCCCCGTGCTTCCTGTTGTGAGTTCTTCTCCCTGTCTCATCCGATTACTTCAAGCTCTCCCCGTGTCTCCTCAAGTCCACATTCCTAATACTTCTTTGTCGTCCACACAGCGATCCAGCATTCCTACAATTCACAATAAACCCCTACGTCAGCATCATGCTTCTTCATCTCAGTGGAGCCTTCCCCAAGTTAGTGGGTCCTCTTCTCTCTCTCTCTCTCTCTCTCTCTCTCTCTCTCTCTCTCTCTCTCTCATATCTATTGCCCTATAGTACTGAGTACAGGATGGCATTTTTAATCTAAACTTTCTTCCTTTTATTCGCCAAGAGCCTTCAAAGTGTGCCATTGGCCCTAGTCCTTTATGAACGGGCCATGAGCGATGGAATTCAGGCTCTTCTCAGTAATCAAACTTGGAGCCTTGTTCCTCCCCAGTGCTCAGCATTGTGATGCGGTCTGAATGGGTGTTTCAAACTAAACTTAAGGCTGATGGCTCACTGAACAAGTATAAGGCTAGGTTGGTAGCCAAAGGATTTCAACAAACACCTGGTGTGGACTTCTCTGAAACTTTCAGTCCGGTGGTTAAGGCATCAACTATTCACATTGTTTTTACACTAGCCATCTCAAGGGGTTGGGACACCCAACAAATCGATATTAATAAGGCATTTTTAAATGGAGATTTTCATGAGGAGGTATTCATGTCCCAACCGGATGGCTTTGTAGACCAAGCAAAGCCTACATATGTGTGTAAGTTGCACAAGGCTTTATATGGCCTGAAGCAGGCTCCTAGAGCATGGTTTGAAAAACTTAGAGGAGCTCTCTTGACCTGGGGCTTTAATAATTATGTTTTGAATTGCCTCACCCATTCTACTCACCTGAACATGGTCGAGATCGCTGCTACATACGGTATACTTAGATGACATTCTCATCACCGGTGACAGTCAAGCTGATGTCCTACACGTTATTAACGCTCTTCACACTAAGTTTTCCATAAGACCACTTGGTTAGGTACTTTACTCTTGGTTTTGGGGTCCTTGAACTCCTTGGGTTGCAGGCAGACCAGAGTATCTTGCCCCAACTATTTGTGTAACGCCGTCAGGAGAATTAATACGATTTGTGATCTTTGTGAGGTGTATAAGGTACCAAGTGTCACATTTGTAGTATTTGGAGACTAAAGTAGGAAATGAAAGTTTATGAAACCGGGGATGTAGTACTTGAATAAGAGCACAATTGTCATTTAGCAAAAGGAGATGGGAATCATAAACAAATTAGAGATGGGCCACAATACAAATAACATAAGCTACAATTGCAATATTGATGTGAGGACTAAAGTGCAATTAATAGAAAAGTTAGAAAATATAAAATAGAAAACAAAAGCCAAAATCATTTCCCCAGTCTCAAATCTTGCTAGAAATGACATTAGAAAGGGAGAAGGAAACGAAAGGAAGAGGAGAAAGGAAAGGAAGGAGAAGGAGGAGAGGCCGAAATCGGGTATGAATCCTTTGTTTTGGGTTTTGGTATGAATTCCATGGAGGGTGATGCTCCTTTAGTCTAGGGGTTTAGTGGAAGAGATCACACTGAACCTTTGAATTTTTAAGAGATTATGAGTAAAACTGATTGGTATAAAAATAAAGCATGGAATCATCAAAGTATGGTTTAAAAAGAATTGGTGGACCTAGGTTGGGTTCTTGGATTTTTCACCTAGGGTTTTGGGAGTTTGAGGATTCCATAGCACCAATTCAGAATGTTATGAAGTTGTTTTGGATGAATTCTTGTTGGTTTGAGGAATTGTTATGAGAATGTTAGGTTTTTAAAGGGAAATTACTGTCAAGATTTGACCAAAACCCCTATTTTTATTTTAGTTATAGATTAGAAGTTATAATCTTCCAAATAAATTGATTCCAATTAAAGTAAGAGCCAAGAGATAGGGCTACAAATGCTATAGAAGGAACCAAGAGCAAATTGTAGCTCTAAGGCTCCCAAATACGGACTGAAGGTGAGCTCGTGGCTCAGCTAGTTATCTTTCTGTTTTAGGTATAGTTGTAGTGTTTTGGACGTAAGTGGAGTTTCGAGCAAGTCAAATTGAGTGATTCAAAATTATGGATAAAATATGCTTCTAGGAGAATAAGGTATCTAAGGGAAGTTTATGCAAATTATGAACCAAAAGGGTACTTGAAATTTTCTAAGTGGAGCTATGTGCAGATTCTGTTTTGCCAATTTGAGTAATCTAGATATAAAATACAATAGCGAGTTTTGTTGATCAAATTTAATTTGATTCAATTGGAAGAAACCTTAGAACCATAGCTCAAATGAGTGAATAAACCATTTCAATTTATGGAGTTCAAGATCCCAGAAATCAAGGATAACAGTAGGTGATTCAGTGAGTTTGGAATCAAAACATGCTGTAGCTTGTATTATATAGTTGAGGAGCATAGAGAAGGAATTTTACATTGAAATTTTAAGAGATGTCATTGGATATATAAAGGACTGATCTGGAGGAGTTTCATAATTTTGAAGACCTTTTGAATAATTTTGGGATTTATAAAGTCCATAAAGTGTTGTTGGAAAAGGTTTGCCCAAATGAGTGGGTTTTTATGGAAGCTTTTTAGTACTCAAGGAGTAAATTATTAATTTGACATTTATATAAGATGTTGTGTGACGCCCCCAGTGACATGCGTGGCAAGTCGTTAAGTTTATCGCTATGCGTAGGTGATTAATGTTGCCGTGTTCGTTTGAGTATGTAGGCCTAAACGAAAGGGTAGTAGTGGATTGTGCTCAAGTTTGGGAACAAAGGGTGAGTGTTTCTAAACCTATTTTTCAAAATACTATTGTATTATTATGAACTGTTTTGCACTAGTATTTAAATGGTTTTGATTATGAAACCATGTTTGAAAGGCAAACAATGGAGTTTAACAAGCAAAGCAAAGCGGTTTTGATTTTAAACCATATATGAAAAGCAAATAGAAGTAATGGATTTTGATTCATTCAACCATACTTTTAAAAAAGGCAAGCAATGAGTTTAGCAAGCAATGGTTTTAACTATAAAACCATATTTCAAAGCGATAAACAGAGCAAAAAGTCTATTTTTGTAAGGCCGTCCTAACCAAAATCACTAGTCTTAAATGACATCCGGTCGGAAATTATTAAAATGCGTGCGCTGGTGGTGGTAGGATTTTCATACATGCATTTTAAGATTGCACAATTAAAATGAAACTTAGAACATGCATCATACATTTAAAGGAGGCTAGTGGCACATATTGGGTATATAAGGTTAAGGCTCTAACTAAATTATGGTGATGGGGATTACTGAGTCGATTCCACCATATTTCTGGAAGGTGGCGTGGAGCTGAGGCCCTTCAACCTAGGTGATGGACCGGAGTCCTTCAGCGCGGTCGATGCCGAGGCTCCCGTGGGGGTTCACTAGGGTACAACTATTAGGAAAGGCCTCCAGTGGTTGATGATTTATAGCATATTTATACGGTTTTTAAAAATCGACCGTTAGTACCAGTGATTGAGCCTAGGCTCCAGGTGTTTATTTAAAGCAATGGTTGAGCCCAGGACTCCGATTTTTATTTTAAAGAAAGCAGTTTGAGCCAGGAGGAGCTCGTTTTATTTCAAAACATCTGCGGTTGAGCCCGAGGCTCGTGTTTATAGAAAGTTTTGAAACTTTTGAAAAGGTTTATAGAAAGTTTTGAGCAACTTTAAAACTAAGAGATTTGAGAAAAGAGTTTAGAAACTTTTAAAATGAAGATAAACAAACAGAAGCAAGAGAGATTTTTGAAAAGGATTTATAAACTTCCAGTAAGTAAGCAATAAAATTTAGAAACTTTTAAAAGTAAAGCAAAGCAAAGAAAGAAATATTACAGAAAATATCATGTAAAAAAGAGTCTTACATTTTTTTAGATGTTTTAAAAGAAAAAAGCAAAACATTTTCTAAGAAGCATCGCTCCCTTTGAGCTCGTTTGGCTTTCATTATTTTACATTTTAAAGGAAACTATTTTCAGTGTCTGATCGGACAGCTGGAGCACAATAGGAGTCCACGACATGTTTATAAGTGATGTGTATAGCCCAAATTTTTATGGAAATCTGGCCAAAGCATATAAAAGGAATATATGTATGTACATAATGTAGTTTATGAAAAAAGAAAATGTGCTTGGAGGTTATTTGGTTGCCATGTGTTTGATATGAGTGTAAGGTGTGTATACGAGGTTTGAGACGTATCCACATGCATTTGTTATCGCTGCTTGGGAATTTTATCGTCTGAGTTTAGAAGAAATTTTTTTTTATCCCGAAGTTGAGCAAGCAATACGGCCGGCTTCACGGGGATTTTCTGGTCGTTGGGGTAGCGGCGGAGGGTTTACGTGGGTGGCCAGCACACCTGCCGATGGTAGGGGGTGGGGGTGTGACAAGGTGGTATCAGAGCATAGGTTGTTATTAAGCATTGTCGGTTTCGTATACCTTTATTTTTTTCTGGCTGCATTTTAAGTACATGCATATCAAGGTAATTCAAAGTATTAAGCGATTTGATTTTTTTATACTCACGGCCTATATCGGGCGGGGAGGAGCGTCGGGAGTCGTCTGGGAGAGTCATTCCGGAGGTTTGTGAGGCGTCCTGCGGTACTTGAGAGATGAGCACATAGTTGGTTTCCACTCACAGCCTCTATGGTCGGCCTCCATTTGGTGTTGGACCATGCATGCCACGAGGGAGGGAGCTCAGTGCGAGATTGTTTGTGACCCAGGTGGCATAGATTGCACGGATAAGTAGCCATAGCGACCAACGTCGGCGGTCGACCTCCCACCGCCACTGGGGGTTGTTGAAGGAGACACAGGAGTCGATAGAGAGAGTACAAAGGCTGGGCGCTAAGCCATGTAATGGCCGGTGGTGATCCGAGGACTGACCTGGTGCAGGCTAGGTAGGAGTAAAATGGGTTTATGGAGTTATGGGCTGCACGGATGGGCAAAGGGGTCTTGTTTTCCAGTTTTTACGATGGAAGGGGCCCAGGGAAATTTGAAGTTGAGTGGGGCCTTGCGTGGAGGGAGGAGGTATCCTATTGGCATATCATGGGACCCAGTTTCACGAGTTCAGCGATGGGTTCTTTCCTCAAAGTCATGGGATTCGAGAGGTGGGGTTCTTAGTTTCGACGGAGAACATGTCGGTGTCGGATTATGAGAGAGGTTAGCGGAACTAGTTAGATTGGTTCCATATATTTCAAGTTAGTGAAGCCGTGGGGTGCAAGGTTTTGGCGGATTACGTACGGATCAGTACATTTATGCGGTTCCTCATAATAGATTTAGGGACTTGGATTGAGGGCGACTCGGGGATTGAGACAAAGCACTACGACCATGTATCATAGTAGACGGAAAGTAAAGGTAAGGGTGCACCGGGCACGTCAATGACCGAGACGGTCCTGATAGAGAGAAAGCGAGAGGCGGAGGGTTATAGGGGCGAGGGTCACGAGGTCGAGGGGTATCTCTAGTCGAGGGATCAGTGGGGCCCCGGTTGCTAGCAGTGGCACCCAGAGTATTCCTCCTGTGTGTCACATGTATGGAGGCGACATCATGGGGAGTGTAAGAGATTCGATACAGTGTGTTTCACGTGGCGGGGAAGGGCCGTTTCATCGGGAGTGTCCTCGGCGATTAGTGCGAAACATCGTGCCAGGTCTCGCTGCCCCCGATTACCATAGAATTAGCACACGGTGCGTCGGGAGGTGTCGGAGTGAGGGACTGACTACTGTTGCAGTAGGAGTGGCCGTGGTAGAATAAGAGACGTGCGGGGATCTGAGACAGGCCCGCATTCGGGCGGAGTATATCTTTGTGACCCAATGAGAGATGCGGATCTGACTCAGGATGGTTATTAGTATTATTTCTATCGCCCAGTCATGATGCTTATACATTAGTGGGCCTTTGAGGCCACATTCATTTGCATCCGGGCCTTTTTCTTAGATGGCTTCCAGGATAGAGACCCGACCATTAGAATTCGTATGGGAGTTCCCTTCGGTGGAGATCCATTGCCTCGCCGACGGAGGAGTAGTCGAGGAGATAGTAGAGTTCTGATTGAGGGGATAGGAGTTCCCGAGCGGATCTTGGCAACCTTAGGTAGCAAGGGTTTGATGTAGTTTCTCATGGATTGGCTATCTATTATAGAGGCCACATTAGATTGTTATAAAGAGTAAAGTTGCATAGGCCGAGGGGTGGAGGTTCAGGATTCGAGGGATATGTGAAGTTATCTTTCCAGTGATCTACGCCATGATAGCGCGAGAGAATCGCTGCGTAAGGAGTTATCGGGGTTATCTAAGCATGGTGGAAGCAGGAGGGAGGGGGACTGGTGGATGAGATTCCAGTTGTTAGAGAGTTCCCATATGTGTTCCCGGATGATATTGCGGGATTACCTCCAGAAAGAGAGGTGGAGTTCACCATTGATTTGATCCCAGGGATTGAGCCCATTTCCATTCCTCCTTATAGGATGGCTCCTGTAGAGTTAGAGGCTTAAAGGCTGAGTTAGAAGAATTGTTAAGTAGGGATTCATTCGTAAGGCATATCCCCATGGGGGCTCCGATTCTCTTCGTGAAAGAAAGATGGAGTTCTTAATTTGTGTATAGATTACGACGGGCTGAACAGGGTCCACCATCCTGATGAGTATCCTCCCTTAGGATCGATGAGTTATTCGATCGGCTCTAAGGGGTCAGTGTACTCGAGATGGGTTGGGGTCGGGGTATCATCGGAGTTGAGGGAGTGCGGGAGGGTGATGTTCCTAAGGTAGCATTCGGGACACTCTGAGGACATTTATGAGTTTAATTGATGCCGTTGGCTTCACTAATGCTCACGGCGTTTATGGATTGATGAGCGGGTATTCGGTAGTATTTGGATAGGTTCGTCATAGTCTTTGTGATCATATCCACAGTGTATTCGGGTAGTTCGGAGGGTGTTAGGAGCACCTAAAAGTTGTATTACAGGGACCTAAGGGAGGCAGGTTATATGCCGAGTTGAGCGAATGTCGGTTTGGCTTGATGAGGGTGGCATTCCTGGGTTATGATTTCGGTGGGGGTGAGTGTGGATCCCGGAAAATAGAAGAATTTGTAGTAGATTGGAAACCATGAAGAAGAGAATGTGTCGGTCGGAGCTTCCTTGGTTTGGGATGTCTGGAAGTTTGTTAGGGGGTTTCTCGAGATGGCATTTAGCGTATGGTAGTGAGGAAGATCATCGAAGTATGATTGGGTGGATGCACGTGAGTTTCGAGGAGTTGGAAGGGTGAGTTGACTTGACTCAGGTTTAAGCTTGCCCAATGGGAGAGATGGGTTTGTAGTTTACAATTGATGCTTCGACAAGGCATTGGTTGTGTTTTGATCACGGAATGATAGGGTGATTACATATGCCTCTAGGCGTTTGAAGAAGCATAGGGAGGAGATTACCACACACGTGACTGGGGCTTGGCACGGTCGTGTTTGCTGAATGGAACATTACTTATATGGTGTTCATACGGGATCTTCTGAGGATCACGCAAGTCTTCAATATATTTTCACCGGGAAGAGTTAAACACAGGGCGAGAAGATGGCTTGAGTTGATTAAGGACTCACATTTAAATGCTATTGAGTACCATCAAGGGAAAGCCCAATGTCGTAGCGGGGATGCCTTGGGTAGGCAACGGAGGTTCTTTGTCTCATATGGGGATCAAGTTATCTTCCTTTGTTGGTGGATCGAGGCATTAGGGGTGATATTGGAGGTTTAGGGGATTAGGGGCCTTATTAGCCACGTTTCATGTTAGACCTTCTGGTGGACCGATTCTAGCGGGCGATCCACTTTGGATCCACGGGATGATTAAACAAGGAAGGATAGAAGGAAGCGGAGTTTCAAATAGGATGATGGCATGATAGTGAAGGACCAGGAATGTGTGTGCTAGAGTGACGAGGCGAAGAGACATTATGGAAGGAAGCACATTCATGCAACGTATGCTATCAACGTCAGGTAGTACCAAAATGTATAGGACTTTGAAAGAACATTACTGGTGGAATGGGATGAAGAGAGATAGCGAGTTTCGTTTTCTAGGTACCTGGCACATCGGCGGTGAAGCGAGGCATCGAGGCCGCGAAGAGATACGATTACTCCCACACTATTCCCGATTATTGGAAATAGGAGAGAATTCACCCAATAAGTTTTGTGGCAAAAGCCAAATTCTTCCACGATTTCAGCTTGACATGATCGATATGGGTAATAGTTGATCGATTGTGAAATCTTCCCATTTCTACTAATTAATGTTGAGGATTCATTGGAAAAGTTGGCCAAGTTATATGTAGATGAGATAGTGAGACCGCTGGGGTCGAGTTTGATAGTTTCGGATCAGGACCCCGAAGGTTCACATCCAGTTTTGGCTGGTTGCAAGCGGCGTTAGAGTACTCGCACACATTTGACTACATCATTTCATCCTCGGGCGGATGAGTGATCGAGGACTATTCGGGACGTTAGAGGATATGCGAGGAGCTTGTGTGATGGAATTGAAGGAGTTGGGATACTCCTTGCTTGTAATGGAGTTTTCTGACAAGCTGGTATCGAGCCCCGAATTATAGAAATGGCTGAGGCCTTTGTATGGCGGGGAAGTATGGGACTCCAGGTGTCTTTGGGATGAGTTGAGTGAGAGAAGACTAGTGGGCCACTGAACTAGTGCCAGGATCACTTCGGAGAAGTGAGAGTTATTACGTGATGGCAGAGATAGCAAGAGATAGACGGAAAGTTATCGTGGAGCCAGTGTCGTGAGAGACTTACTTGGGTTTGAGATGGGTGACGAGTCTTTTAAAGTTCACCTTGGAAAGTTGTGTTGGGATTGGGAAGCGAGGCAAACGAGTCAGAGGTATATTAAGATATATGAGATTGTGAGCAAGGTGGGACCGGTGGCTTACAGGTTGAGTTACCCCAAGGATTATCAAGGATTCGCAGTACATTCCATGTATCGATGTCGAAATATATCCGGATCCTTCACATGTATTGAGAGAGCGACCATTACGAGTTAAAGGAGAATTTGACTTATGAAGGAGACACTTGGTGCGGATTGTAGATCGCAAAGGAGCAGTGTTGAGAAGCAAAGTGATTCCATTAGTTAAAGAGTCTTATGGAAGAATCATGAGAGGGAGGCCGCTACTTAGGACGGAGGCTCGGATCGCCGTCAGTACCTCACTTATTTTCCCACGTGAGGGTATTTTCCTTTCCTTTCCTTTCTTTTGGAGTTTAGTTTATTCATTTCGAGGGACCCGAAATGTTCTAAGGAGGGAGGATTTTGTAACACCCCGTCCAGGAAGTGTCACGATTGCAGCGTCATGGGTGTATAAAGTACCAGAATGTCATTGTAGTATTTTGGAACTACATTAGAAATGAAGTTTATAGAGCAAGGGATGTGGTACTTGAATAAGGGCATACAATTATCATTTAGCAAAGGAGATGGGAATCATAAACAAATTAGAGATAGGCACGATACAAATAACATAAGCTAATTGCAATGTGATGCTTGAGAATTTAAGAGATTGATTAATGAAAAGTTGAAAATATAAAATAGGAAAAACAAAAGCCAAAATCATTTTGAAGGTATCCAAATCTTGCTAGAGCCAAAACGTAGAGAAGGGGAGAAGAGAGAAAGCCCGAGAGAAGAAGGGAGAAAGGAAGGAAGGAGAAGGAGGAGAGGCCAAAGATCAGGTATGGAATCCTTTATTTTGGGTTTGGTATGAATTCCATGGAGGTGATGCTCCCTTTAGTCTAGGAGTTTGAGTGGAAGATCACACAAACGCTTTGAATTTTGGGGTTATAGAGTAAAACCCCACGATTGGTATGTAAAATAAGCGTGGAATCATCAAAGTATGTGGTTTTAAAAGATTAGGCGGACCTAGGTTGGGTTCTTGGATTTTCACCCTAGGGTTTTGGGGTTTAAGGGTTCCATACTTTGCCAGATTCAAAGTGTTAGTGAAGTTGTTTTGGATGAGATTCCTTGTTAGTTTTGAGAATTGTTGTAAAGGAGAATGTTAGGTTTTAAAAGGAAATTCTGTCAAAATTTAGTAAAACCCCTGTTTTTATTTGATTTATAGAATTAAGTTATAATCATCCAAATGAATTGATTCCAATTGGTAAAAAACCATAAGAGATAGGGCTACAATCTATAGAAGGAACCAAGAGCAAATTGTAGCTCTAAGGCTCCCAAATATGGACTGAAGGTGAGCTCATTGTAGCTCACTTTAGTTATGCTCTATTTGGTATAGTTGCTTAGTATTTTGGCCATAAATTGGAGTTTCACTCATCCAAATTGATGATTCAAAATTCTCTCAAGTAAAATAGGCTTCTAGGGAATAAATTTATCTGAAGTTTATGCAAATTGAATCCAAAGTACCCAAGAAATTTTTCTAAGTGGAGCTATGTGCAGATTCTGTTTGCCAATTTAGGTAATCTAGATATAAAATACAATAGCGAGTTTTGGTGATCCAAATTTACAGTGATTCAATTGGAGAAGAAACCTTAGAACCATGAAAAGCTTCCAAATGAGTAAGATAAACCATTTCCAATTTATGGAGTTAAGATCCAGAAAGCAAGGATAAAGTAGGTGATTCAGTAGGTTTGGAATCAAAACATGCTGTAACTTGTATTGTTATGTGGTTGGGGAGGGCCTTAGGAAAAGGAATTTTGTTGGGAATTTTAAAAGAGATGTCATTGGATATATAAAGGATTGATCTGGAGGTTCATAATTTTGAAGACCTTTTGAATAATTTTTTGGAGTAATAAAGTCCATAAAGTGTTATTTGGAAAGGTTTTGAAATGAGTAAGTTTTTTATATGGGCTTTTTAGTGCTCAAGATGCAAATTGTTAATTTGACTTTTATATGAATGTTGTATTGGCCAAAGTGACTTGCGTGTAGTACGATTAAGTTTATACGCTATCGTGGAGTGATTAATACGTTACCGTAAGTTTGAGTATGTAGGCTAAAAGCAAAGGAGGCAAAGTAGTGGATTTGTACTCAAATTTGGGAAACAAAGAGGTGAAAGTGTTCTAAACTATTTTTTTCCAAATACTATTGTATTATTATGGTGTTTTTGTTCAGTATTATTTAAAATGGTTTTACGATTGTAAACCATGTTTGAAGGCAAGCAATGAGATTTAACAAGCAAATAAACGGTTTTGATTTTAAATGCATATATGAAAAGCAAATAAGTAATGGTTTGATTCATTTCTTAAAGCTACTTTAAAAACAAGCGTAAGGTTGTAGCAATGGTTTTAACTATAAAGGCCATGTATTTCAAAAACAGAAGCAAAAGCAAACGAAAGTCTATTTTGTAAAAAATACAGGCTAACCAAAGTCTAATGCTAAGCAAATCGGTCGGAGAATTGTATTATTCCGTCGATACTTGTGGTGGTATTAGGATTTCATACATGTGCATTTTAGATTGCACAAATTAGAAGCAAACTTAGAACATGCATCCTACATTTAAAAGGAGGCAAGTGGCGCGTATTGGAGTATATAAGGTTAAGGCTACAACTAAATTATGGTGATGGAGACCGAATTCAATTCCACCATATTTCTGGAAGGTGGCGTGGGCCAAGGCCCTTCCACCTAGGTGATGTGGACCCGAGGTCATACACCCGGCATAGTCGGTACGAGGGCTCCGTGTTCGCCAGGGTACAAGCTATTAGGAAAGACTGTGGGTTGATGATTTATAAGCATGTTGCTCCTGATTTTAAAAATCAACCATTGGTACCTGATTGAGCCCTAGGCTCCGAGTGTTTTGTTTTAAGCGACGGATTTGGGCCCAGGCTCCGTTTTTGTTTAGAAGCAAGCGATTGAGCCCGGACTCAGTTTTTATTTCAAGGCATGCGGATTGAGACCCAGGCTCCCGTGTTTATAGCAGATTTTGAGAGAGAAACTTTGAAGAAAAGGATTTATATGAAAGTTTTGAAATGACTTTTAAGCAAGAGATTTGAGAAAAGTTTAGAAACTTTTAAAGTAAGATAAGCAATGACAAGAGATTTTGAAAGGATTTTATAAACTTTCAAAAAACAAGTAAGCAATAAAAGATTTAGGAAACTTTAAAAAGTAAATCAAAACAAAAGAAAGAAATATTTACGAAAATATCATTTAAAAGGAGTCTTACATTTTAGATATTTTCCGAAAGAAATAAACATTTTTCTAAGCATACATCAGCAGGCTCGTTTAGCTCATTTATTTTATTTTAAAACTATTTTCCAGTACATGTGCGCCGGACAAGCTGGAGCACAATAGGAGTCCACGACATCAGTATAAGTGCACTGTGTATAACTAAAATTTTGTGGAAATACCTTGAACTTGTATAAAGGAATATATGTATGTACATAATGTGGTTTATGAAATGTGTGGGAGGTTGTTGGTTGCCATGTTTGATATAAGTGTAGGTGTATCACGAGGGTTTTGAGACATATCCTATATATAGCTGTTATGCTGCGGGAATTTATAAATCCTACAAGTTTAGAGGGTGCACATCACGAGGACAGAGCAAGCAATACGGCTTGACATGAGGATTTTCTAGTCCTGTTGGGATTAGAGTAGCGGTGGGGATTTACGTGGAGTGACGGCCTATGCCGATAGTAGAGGTGCGGGGGTGTGACATGCTTTGCCTGAGAACAAACATGGCTGCTATAAAACCTTGCTCTACTCCCATGTGCTTAAGCAATAATTTGTACCTATATGATAGTGAGCCCTTCTCTCAGCCTTCAGTGTATAGAAGCACAATTGGTGCTCTTCAATACCTCACTCTAACATGTCCGGACCTGGCTTTTTGTGTTAACAAGCTAAGTCAATTTCTACTAACACCTACCGTTGCTCAATGGAATGCTTGCTAACGTATTCTGAGGTATATTAAAGGAACCTTGTCTCATGGCTTGTTGTTTAAACCAACTTCTTTATTCAATTTAGAGGGTTATGCGGACTCAGATTGGGCAACAAACATAGATGATAGGAAATACATCGATTAGGGATGTGGCTTGTGTGTTCCTTGGTGGTAATTTAATTACGTGGAGCTCTAGAAAACAAAAGGTAATAACTCGTTCCAACACTGAAGCTGAATACAAGGCCTTATCTAGTGTTGCTACTGATCTGATGTGGGTTCAACATCTTCTCACTAAGATTGGCATCTATTCTACGATTACGGTGCTATGGGATAACTTTGAGGCCAAAGCCCTATTGACAGCTTGAGTGTACCATGCGGAGACATGAAACATAATATTGAGCTCGATGCATTTCATTCGAAATTTAATTTTGAACCGCGAAGCGAGGTCAGGCGTATTGTTGAATCTCGACTGTGACGTTCTCACAAAGCCTTTGTCACTTGATCGTTTGATTCTTTGTGCTCGAGCTCACCATGTGTGCACCCATGCTAAGCTTGCGGGGGCATGTTGAAGCATGTGACAGTGCTACACAAGACATGTCTACTTCCTCATATTACTATGTTGTACACACTTCATCAAGTGATAAGCTCTCAAGTGATGCTTCTAGAATATCATGCAGTCCATGTGCACCTTAAGTCACATAATGCACGCCTACCTCAAGTCACGCTCTCTCCTGCATTACATTTGTCAACCTCACGAGACTTATGATACACCTTAAAGCAACGAAAATTTCTCTCTTACTTAACCGATTGATTCCAATATAAAAGTATTTTGTTTCTCCTCTGTTGTTTAATACAGAAAATTCGACTTCAAGAAGATCTAGTTTCATCTCTCTTCCATGCCCTCTGCTTGATCACAACAATCTGGCTTTGTGATTACCTTCCAACCTTGCTTTCCTAGCATAGCTAGATTAAAATCTCAGAGATTTCAAGGCCTTATACACTCATACCGTTTCTTTAAGCAAGGGTGTCCATCTTATCGATTTAACAGTCTTGTATGCCATACGGTCTTATACCCCCTTAAAAGAAATCATTTTGAGCACAAATGCACGAAATTTTGGAAAGAGAAAAGTGCTCATACAATATGATGGTATTACCTGTTTGTACTTTGATTAAAATCTCCTTACACCCTTACGATGAAGCTTGCATTGCTAGCCTTTGCATTCTCCTCCTTATCCAGTCCTTGAGGTAGCTAAACACCTCATTTTTGCTCTTACCTATTAGTGATGGAAGCCCAAGATACCTGCCTGTATTGAGTTAGGAAAAGACTCCTAGAATATGTGATATTGTTTTTCTATCATGTGAGGCCACATTTATGCTAAAATATATACGGATTTATGAGGAAATTTATAGCTATCCCAGATGCCTTCATCCTTGCTAAAATATTATTCATGGTTTGGCACTCTTTCTCTTTTGCTTTAAAAAGAACATCATCATCTACAAAAGGAGGGTGAGTAATTTACATTTCCCCATGAGTTCCTCTCTTATCTTTTGCTTGGCTTTAAGTCACAGAAAGTCCTTTAGTTCTAATGATGAAAGATATATATGGACGGAGGATCTCCTTGTCTTAATCCTTTACCTTTATTGTTTATTCTGGTTTCCCCATTCATTTAGAGGCGAATACGTGATAGTAGGCGTACCTTTATGATCCATGCCATCAATTTAGAGGTGAAATCCATCTTCATCCTTAACTACAAAGAATAATCTCATCTCATTCTATTATCATGCTTACTAATGTCAAATTTAGAGCCCACATCACCTTTTCCTTTAGATATTGTCTTTTCATATAATGGAATTGATTCAAAGCGGCCACCGCATTGTATCGATTATAGCTTGCCCAGTCTAGATGGTAGTTGTGATATATAAGATATCTCAGAATCTCTTTGAGCCTGTTTTCTAACACTTTTGAAATGATTCTATACAAAACATTACATAATGCTATAGGTCAGAGGTCCTTCATAGAAATGGGATTGTCAGTCTTAGGAATTGTAGAAACCAAAAGGAGAAGAGTTGGAGGAAGGAATTCCTCGTGTATTTTCATTGAGTCATCATACATATATATATAAGAAGGTTAAATTTATGACATTAAGTAAGATAATCTGCTCTACCTAGTAGTTTACAACCACATTAGTAAAAGTATCCTATTAAGGATTTACAGACGATATGTTAACATATGATATATACTATAACGATATATTAGCATTGTAATTACATACTATAACTTACTCCCATAGGATTGGAGCATAGATGTTAATCCTTACCTAACTTGACATGTAGGTAACTAACTAGGGTCTCAACTTAGAGCCTTTGTGAAGATATCACTAAATTATCCTTCAGTCTTCACATATCCTATGAAATCAAGCAGGAGTTGTATATTTTCACGCAGAATGCAGTAGCCAATCACATCTGATGTATTTTAGTTCATTCATGAGAGAAACAAGTTAGAGCCCAATATGAAGGGCAGCTTGGTTGTCACATTAGAGCTTTGTCGGAGGCGAGGTTTTCATAGGAAGCCCTTGAAGTTTATGGAGCCTCATGTGCATCACAGGTATGCCATTGCTCTATACTCGGATTACTAGATCGGAGATAACCTTTCTACATTTCTTACTCTTCCATGACACTAGATTCCTTCCAACAGACACATAGTAACCCAAGTAGACATTTTAATGTCTTCCTTAGATCCTGCGATACGCATCTATAGACGCGATTACGGCGGCGGCGCGAACGTCGTAGTAAAACGAACGATTGCGATTGTTCGTCGACGACGACGACGTCGACGTCGTCGTCGACGACGACGACGACGACGACACTGGGATGGGATTAGATTTGTTTGGATGAGGGGATGTATTGACTTAAAACTGCTAATAGGTAGCCATAATATCAAGGTGTGTTATTCTTGTAAGGGTAGTTGAAACTACAGCTGGCACTTCTATATCTCTCAAGGTCTTGAATAATTCCTTCTCTAGTAAGATGTAGGCTTTGTGACATAGAAAATTTGGCATGACTTTCTTTGTCAACTTTCGTATTTAGGACAATAGATCCATCTCACATATTTTCTTTGAGATAGAATATTCCACGTTTGCTCCTCATAACCTCGACATAAAAAGTATTTTAGCATACCTAAGTCATTTTGAAATTAGCCTTGAAGAAAGGACTTGGGTGAAGATATCTTTATCATCCTGTGTGATAATATACGTCAGCATCGCCATTATGAGATGATCACGCAAGAGTTTCTATAAAAGATAGAATGATTGGATTTTCTTTTACGCATGTAGATTTCCTAATCCACTTCAACTGGATGTTACTGACCACGCACGGGGACTGGTTTAAGCCGTACCATAATGATTTTGGGATATTGAGCTCTGCGATCCAGGCAACAAAGCCTAGGAGGTTGCTCCATATATATAAACCTCTTCTGCAAGATCCCCATGAAGAAAGACCTTTTTTATATCAAATGAATGGAGGTCCTAGCCGTAGTGCATTTGCCGTAAAATATAAACAATCGAATAGATGTCGGCAGCGATTGGGGAAAAAGTATTAGAGATAAATCACCCTTAGGTTCAAAGATGCAATAAACAAATAGAAATGGGATGACAAGTGGTTATAAGGCAAAGGGGAGGAGATTGGGATGGTGATGGAGTTTACTTTGAGGAGAGACAATGGGAAGGTCATCACTTCAGAGTGGATGTGATGTCGAGCATGACAGCGGGTGAAGGCTCGGAGTGCGGGGGGGTGTAGGTGCGGTATAAACTGAGGTGATAGGAGGCTTTGTTGGAGGTGGAATAGAAGTTGGAATTGGTGAGGCAAGAGTATAAATGAGCAAATCATCATCCTCCGCTCCGACTAATGTGGATGCAGTCCATGAAAAAAGGTATTCTCGAGTGCTTGACATTCGCGAGAACCAAGAATCCCTGCGAATTTGGGAAAATAATATCTATCCATACGAACTAGAGAGGTAACGAGGAAGATACAGCACAATGACTTAGGATCGAGAGTTTAGATACATCTTGAGGACAAACATCGGGAATAGAAACAAATTTACACCTAAATACCGAGGGGCTTGAGTGGGAGCAAAGATTTATAGGAAAGAGGGGTTTGAAATGGAGTGGTCCAATCCAAGACAGAGGAAGACATCTGATTAATAAAAAAACAAGCGATGGAAACAACATCGGCTAAGAGAGGAAATGCTTAGGCATCATTTGAAATAATATAGCAGGGGTTTCAAGGAAGGTGTCTATTTTTTTCTTTGCCAACTCCATTCTAAAAAGGAGTATCAACATAAGATGTCTGATGAAGGATGTCATTCTAAAGCATGAAGGAGTAAAATTGCTTGGACATATATTATTTGACATTATACGCGTCTCGGATTTTGAATGAAACATGAAGCCCAAGTGTGAATTTCAACACAAAGGCACAGGGTGTAAGAGAAAAATAACTCAGACGGTTTTCATTAAATATAACCAAGTTATTCGTGAATAATCATTGTGAGTGTAACAGGAATGCAGAAACCTAGTTAGGGACATAGTGGACGTGACCCACACGTCAGAGATAGACAAACTCAAGGCTGAGGCACCGGCTCGTTTATTAGTATAGGATGAGAACTAAGGCCAGATGTTTCACAAGTAGCCAGGGACTCCTGATCTAAGGCGACAAGCTTGGGAGTTAGGACAAAATTGCTTGATAAAGGAAGAGGGTGGCCCAGATATGTAATGTCTTGTCGATCCGAGAGGAGTGTATAGTACGTCTTGTAGGGTATAAGGCACGAGGTGTCACGTAGTAGTATTTTTGGAGATTAAAGTAGGAAATGAAAGTTTATGGAACCCGGAGTTATGGTATTAAAACAAGGGTACAATGATTGTCATTTAGCAAAGGATTATGAAGATTATTAAGTGTAGAGATGGAGACCGTAATACAAATTTCATAGAATTAAAATTTGCAAAATTATAAGATAGGAGTTATTGCAAATTAAAGGAAATATTAAAATAATAAAGGAGAAAAACAAAAGCCAAACATTCACATTTGGTCTTCAAAGGCTAGGAGTTCACTTTTAGGGAGAAAAGGAAAAGGAGAAAAGGAGAGAAAGAAAGAGAGGAAGAAAGAAAGAGAAAGGGAAGAAAATGGTGGAAGCGAGGTGGGGATGTGGATTTTCTTCTTCTCCTTGAGCTTTCCAAGTGCTCTACAGAGTGGTAGCAAGGGAGAGGAGCCAAGGAAACCAGGAACAAGTAAGTTTAATGGGTGGGAAAGTTAGGGTTTGATGTTTTCATGTCTAAATATCTTGAATTTTCTGGTATGGATGTTAAATTTGGTGGTATTTAAGGTTTAATGGTCTTGATTTTGATATCAATTGAGAAGGGAGTAAATGGATTAAGTTAGGTTTTGAAAAGAAAGTGAGGAATTGTTAGGATTTGATAGGGGTGTGTGTGATATGTTGGAAATGGGTATAAGGCATCAGATTGGAGTGTTTAGAGTGAAAAGTGGAAGAGGAAACACATTACGGTCATTTTGGGCGGTCTCGAGTGCAGTATACCTTGTTTTGCTGTTTCGACCAATTTTTGTATTTTGACCATAACTTGCTCATTTATGATCCGATTTGAGTGATTCAGAGTTTCTGGTTAAAATAGACTTCTGAGGAAAAATTTATTTGAAGGAAGTTCAAGAAAATTGTAATCCCAAAGTGCAGAAAATTTGTCAAGAAGAGTGGGTATATAGGATAATTGCGCCATCTAGATGTAAAACACAATAACTTGTGTTATGTAGTTGAGGAGCTTTAGAAGGAATTTTAAAATTGAGAATTTAAAGAGATATCATTGGATATATAAAGGACTGATCTGGAGTTTCATAAATTTTGAGACAAGTTTGAATAATTTTTTGAGTCATAAGTCTATAGAGTATTATTTGGAAAGGTTAGAGTAAAATGAGTGGGTTTAATTGTAAAGGGTGTAATTTGTTCATTTGGCTTTAAATGAATGTGTATAGTGGATTAAAATGGAAGTTATGATTAATGTATAGTTGTGGTTTTTGTAGAAGGTGAAAAGGACTATCGGATTGAAGCGGGGTCGGCCAGGGAATGTGGGATTGAGCGGTGGCTTGTGAGTGAAAATGATATTTTGAAAGTGGGTTTTTAAAAGTGAATGATTTAATGTTATACTGAGTTTAATGAAATGTTTATATCTTGCATCAATATATATTTATATATATATGAAATATGTATGTATATGTTAAGAGTATTATGAAAGTTTAAAAATGTATAAGAATGCATATGTGTTTTAATAATAAAGTAAAGTTTAAATGGATTTATAAATGTATTTTGAAGGGAAATGTTTCTTATTAGTTTACCCTAAACTATAATTTATTACCATGATGATATCGAGTAGAAATTACTTTAGGCGTGTAAGGATTTAGAGGGTAAAGTTATGAGTTACTAACGGGGAGGAAATAGGTGTCTAGAGTAATATCACGTGATAAAAGTGCTATATTTGGAACCCTATACAAGCGTAAGTTTCTCCATGACGTAGTAGTTATATTTGGAGATATGTCACATCCCTCAGTCGAGTAAGCTGTTGGTGTGTTTATTCTACAGGTTCCATCAGAAAGAAAGAAATAAAGAAGAAAGTTTAAGGCATAAATGGATTTAATTGTACAAGTATTTATTATAAAGAAAGAAGAAAGTTTAAGGCATAAATGTTTAAGACATAAATTGATTTTAATTGTAATGGTATATATTCTGCTTTGATATATCTTGAAAGATGTTATTTAAATGAAATGTATACATCTTTGAATCATTTGGCTCATTCTTTTAGTATGTTTCAAAGGCATTTTCGAGGACAGGATAGGTCATGAATTTGGGCGTCCGGTCACGATCGTCGGTAGTGAGAGGCGGCCAGCAGTGATTTCATTGTTTATATGAATTTTTCATCTTGTATATATTGAATATTTTGTTATGGATATATGTATATGTATAAAGTTGAAAGAAAGGAACTTCAGTAGGCTTTGATCTCGGTGGGCCAGTCGTAGGCGGTCGGCTTAAGTGAAGCAAAAGCGATCTTTGATAAAAACAAATGCATGGGTTGAGAGAGAGTTTCTGGAAATGCTGATGATTGAAATGAATAAATGTATATATGTATATATTTGTGTTTGATTTGGTTGTGGGCTGAGGGAGTCCTAAAGCGGAAGTTGAGAAGTTGAGGATGGAAGATTAGAAGTGTTTTAAAATGTTTTTTGAGTTTTTTAAATTTAGGAAAGAGTCAGAAAAGCAGAGAGGAAACTACGCTGATTTTCTGAAAAATCAGTATTTGAAAAGAAAGAAAAAAAAATTTATCATACAACCCAGCATTATTTACTAAGATATGTTAAAGTTAGTAAAAGGGGTTCGCTCCATGGATTTTATTTGGTATTTTAAGGAAGAAAGTTTCTATATCCATTGGAGTCTTGGGAGAATCCCTCTCGGGTTCATGAGGTTAATCGGTGGGATCCTTCAACGTGAGTATGAGCCACGGTTTTGAAATATTATAAAGATTTGAAATTTTATATTCATATGATTATTTTAATGTTTATTTTAAAATTTATAAATTATTTATGTGATTTAAAATCCTTATATGCATTACATGACATAACCAAATTTTGAATTCACGAGGAAATGTCGTCGAGTAGGCCCCCACGGGAGAGCTCTGAGGCGGTAGTAGTACCACCACAGGAGGAATATATTGATGGAGTCACCTTTATGTTCCTCATTTACGTCTGAGGTGACCCTATGCCACACGGAGCGGGGCCGCCACCACCTCTAAGTCGTGGGAGGGACGAATCTAGTCGAGCGGATGGCTCGGCTTGTGATGCGATTACGAGCAACCAGAGGCCGAGTGGCTTCTGGGAGGGGCGAAGCTAGGGGCCTTGGAACTATGATGGATTAGGAGACCGGAAGAGGAGAAGCCGTCATGGTTAGAGAGGGAAATGAGCAGATCCTGAGGGTGATCACCGGTGTCTGGATGAGCGAGATGGTCACTTTTACGCGCTTTCTCCTACGGGATAGAGCATTGGGTGGTGGAGGCGAGTTCAAGGAGATGCGGAGGAGTGTCACAGGCCTGATTTAAGGAAGGTTACAAATAGATTTGTTCGACCGATTACCGGGGATGCAAAGGCTGAGGTTCTTTAAATTTGGAGCGGGGGGGGACACCCCTCTGTGTGATTATGAGAGGAGTTTTTGGAATTTCGTGGACAGCCTCCCATTTATCGGGGATGGCGAAGTTTCGAGACGAGAGATTCTTGTAGTCTTTGTCGAGATTAGGACCGTAAATAGCGTCGGCTTGGCCCACACACGGTCACGGCCCGGTGGTAGAGTGATTAGGGTTGAGGAGCATGGGGTTGAGATCCCGGTCTGCGACCGGTCGAAGGGCGAGGCGGAGTGGGTCGGCGTGGAGTTCGGGGAGGTTCGGTGCGAGTTCAAGAGGAGGGAAAGACCACGGTGGATTGGTAGCGCGAGGCCCGGTCGAGGGGCCGCGATCCTAGCCCGAGGTTCGGTGGGCCGGACGGGGTGGCTCCGAGGGTCCCGAATCCAGTGTCTTAAGTCTGGGGAAGGGCTCCATTATGGTGAGTGCAGTTAGGGATGGGACAGTTGCTAGAGTCTGCACGGACGGCCCGGGACACTACGCGAAGTGCCCAGCGAGATGGTTGCGATGGATCAGGAGTCGGTGAGGAGCCAGGACAGAGGCGGAGTTCCGGTCTTTGGTAGAGTCGGGGTGAGGAGTCGGAGGGGTTTGAGACGGAGGCCACTACATTTACTAGATCTGGAGGACCCGGTGGGGAGTCGGCCATCAGGAGGACGGAGTGGGATGACCTCGGGACACGGGCTAGGGTGTTTGCGGTCACTTTCGACGAGGAGGCTGGATGCACAGGTCATGACGGGTGCTATCCAGAGTTTTTGAGGAGTGATGCTTATGTCTTGATAGATCCAGTGCTACTCACTCATTCTTCTGAGGAATTTATTGCCGCAGTGAGCGTGGGGGAATGCGACCCGTGGGTGTAGTATGGTAGTCTCACTTCCTAGGGATTCCTTATAAGCGGTGGGGTATGCATGGGTTGTAGGTGATTATTGAGGCAAACTGGGTTTATGGCCCGATTTGGAGTATTGTTGGACATCCGGGACTTGATGTGATATTAGGGATGGGTAGATTTGTCTCGACATTCACGCCACCATGGATTATTTCGGAAAGTTAAATTACATGTAGGCCAAGGGAACCAAAGATTACTTTTTGTAGGAGTAAGAAAGATATTGTCCTCGATATGATATACATGATGATGGTACAGGAAGAGATGCTCGAAAATCATATCCGGGGTATCTAACTATCTGATTAGCGAGGTGAGAGATGATGATATGGGATTGGGAAGACATTCTGGTAGTCGGAGAATTTAGGATGTGTTTCGGATGATCTTCGAGGACGCCCGGATAGAGAGAGATTGATTTTGGTCAGGTTAGCCCGAGACGAGCCTGGGTTGAGGCGCCGAAATAGGATGGCCTACTTGAGGAATTAAGGAAGAACTTAAGGAGTGCGGGATGAAGAAATGGTCAACAACAAGGGAGTTCGTCGGAATGAGCCACGTCTCCTTGAGAACAGGTTTATTTGTGAAGAAGGGCGGGGCATGCGATTATGTATTGATTCTGAGTTGAATAGAACAATGCGTGATCGGTATCACCTCTTCAGGGATTGATGATCTCTTTGATCGATTCACGGGGGCTAAGGTATTCTCGAGTTGATTTGAGGTCGGTATGTAAATCGATTGAGAGTTCGCAGTAGGGATGTTCCCAGAGACGGCAGTGAACAGTGCGGGCATTTTGAGTTCTAGTCGGCTGCCATTTGGACTTCACGAGATGCCCGACCGCACATGGATCTCATGAACCGGGAGATTTTCGAGGCCTTACTTAGATCGATTTGTGATCGTGTTTATTGTGATATCTTTTGATCTATTCGGGTAGTGGAGAAGAACATACGGAGCATAAGGATAGTCACATGAAACATTGCGAGACATCGATTTATATGCTAAACTTAGTAAGTACCTTGAGTTTTGGCTCAGACGGAGTGTCGCCTTCCCCAGGACATAGTTTGCGAGAGGGGGTCTCGGTGGATCACGGTCGAGCTATCTTGAGATTAGAGCCTCCTACGGGTGTTACAGGAGATGGGGGTTTTTAGGTTTTGGCGGGGGTATTCACCGTAGGATTCGTTGATTCTCGAGATCGCCGCACCTTTGACTAAGGCGAGGAAAGAGGAACCGTTTTTATGGTCGGAGGCTTGTCGGCGAGGAGTTTCAATAGACTGAAAGAGTTGACCTCGGCTCAGAGTACTTACACTTCCATGTCGGGGCGGGGATGGTTTTGGTGTATTGATGCCTGCAGAGCAAGGCTTAGGTTGTGTATTAATACGAGGAATGACAAGGTGATTGCACTTATGAGCTAGGCAATTGAAGAAGCATAAGACAAATTATCCCACACGACCTTGAGCTAGCGGTGTAGTATTTTCCTTGCGGATATGGGGCATTGTACTTTATGTAGGTACTTTTGTAGGATTTTTCACGGATCATAGGAAGCTTGCCGAGTATACATTTCTGTGAAGGCTGAACATGAGACAGAGAGGAGATGGATCGGCCCGATCAAGGATTATGAATGTACCATTGAATATCATCCTGGAAGGCGAGAGCGTGGTAGCGGTCTCTTAGTAGAAGACCGGCCCAGGTTCCACTATCGCACTTGAGGGCCGTGCATCTTCCTCGACTCATAGAATTGAGGTCCTTGGGTGTAGGGGCGGAGCCCGATGGATTCGAGCAGCATTAGCCATTTCATGTCGTCCTGTATTGAGTAGACAGGATTAGAGGCTTCGGATTCAAGATCCACGGATAGTAGAGTTGAGAGTGAAGAGTAGGATAAGGCGTGAGGGGGTTTGTCATTGAGAGAAGATGATACCGTGGTCATGGGACGGAGGTTGTGTGTCTGGGATGTAGGTGATGAGGAGAGAGATTATGGGAGGAAGCCCATTCCTCCGCTTATGCTATACATCCGGGGAAGCACAAAGATGTATCATACCCTAAAGAACACTCTTTGAATTTGGAAAGGTATGAAGGGGATGTGCAGAGGAGTTCGTCTCACGGATGTCTGCATGTCGGCGGGTGAAAGCGAACATCGAGAGGCTGCGGGACTATTTACGGTCACTCCAGGTTCCTGGAGTGGAAATGGGAGAGAATCCTGGATTTTTGTGGTAGGACTGCGTTGCGGAATGGCCATGATACAATATGGGTGATTGTGGACCAATTGTGAAATCCAGCCCAAATTTCCTCACCATCGGGAATAGTGATTCATTGGATAGGATTGGCTCGATTATACGTTAGAGATTATCGGGCCACGTAGTCGCCGGTTTCCATTGTTTGGACGAGAGATCCGAGGTTTACCTCACGGTTTTAGTGATTTACGGAGATACCCTTGGCACTAAACTGCACATTTAGTCTGACTTTTCATCCACGGACAGATGCTTGTCCCCGGGAAGGCTATCTGAGACTTTAGAGGATATACTTAGGGCATGTGTTACGGAGTTTAGAGGGGAGTAGGACACATCTGATGGGTTCGCATACAATAGATTAATCGGGCAGTATTAGTATGGCCCCTTATATAGAAAGAGACTCTTTATGGGCTGGAAATGTCGAACTCCGGTCTATTGGGACTAGGTAGGTGAAAGGGAATTAGTAGAGTCGAGGAATTATTGAGTGACTTGTGATAAGATCAAAGTTATAAGGGATAGAGTAGAAATTGCACAGACGAGCCAGAAGGAAAAGTTAATACGGACAATCGCCGTCGGGACCTAGAGTTCGAGGTAGGGGACATGGTATTTTTGAGGATTTCCCCATGGAAAGGCGTACTAAGTTGGATATGGAAAGTGGGTCACGATATATTGGGCCATTACAAGGTGACCAGGAGGATTGGAGGTGGCATATCGATTGGGTTATATCGACCTCGATCGCGTTCACGATGTTTTCATGTTTCTATGCTCCGCGAGTGCATGCCCGGACCCTTCATGTATTGATGGAGCAACCGGTCGTCTGAGAGAATTTGACATCTGAAGGAGAGACCGGTCAGGATCCTCGGCCTTCAGGGGAGGCTGATTCTGCAACAAGACTATTCATTGGTGAAGGTATTGTGGAGTCATCTGATAGAGGAAGCTACTTGGGACGGAGGCGGATGCGCCATCGTTACCCTCACTTGTTTTCCGGATGGGGTATGTTCCACTTTCTTTTCTTTTGGAGTTTAGTTTATTCGTTTCGAATGAAATGTTCCTAAGGAGGGAGGGATTTTGTAGCCGCCCAGAGTGTGTGAGTGCATGATCTTTGTGGGTATAAGGCATGAGTGTCACATGGTAGTATTTTGGAGTTAAAAGTAGGAATGAAGTTTATGGAGTTGGAGTTATGAGTATTAAAACAAGGGGTGCAATTTGTCATTTATAGAAAGTTATAGAAGATTGGCTATGAGTGTAGAGATAGGCGTAATACTGATTTCATAAGATTTACAATTGCAAAATTGAAAAGATAGGGAGTTATTTACAAATTAATTAAAGGAAATGTTAAAATAATAAAGGGAAAAACAAAAGCCAAACATTCATTTGGTCTTCACAAAGGCTAGGGTTCACGTAGGAGAGAAAGGAAAAGGAGAAAAGGAGAGAAAAGAGAGGGAAAGAAAGAAAGGGAAGAAAATGGTAGAGCAAAATTAGGAGATGCGTTTCTTCTTCTCCTTCAAGCTTTCCAAGTGCTTTCTACAAGTGGTAGCAAGGAGAGGAGCCAAAGGAACCAAGAACAAGTAAGTTTTAATGGGTGGAAAGTTAGGGTTTGATGCCATGTCCTAATGTCTTGAATTTTCTGGTATGGTCTTAAAATTGGTGGTATTTAAGGTTTAATGGTGCGATTTTGATATCGATTGAGAAGAAATGGATTAGGTTAGGTTTTGAAAAAGAAGTGAGGAATTGTTAGGATTTGATAGGAATTGTGTGTGATATGTTGAAATGGGTGCGACATGATTGGTGATTTTAGAGTGAAAAAAAAGTGGAAGAGAAACACATTACGGTCATTTACAGGCGCGATCTCGGTCTGAAATGCCTTGTTTTACTGTTCGACCAATTTTTGTATTTTGACCTGCTTGCTCATTTTACAGTCGATTTGAGTGATTCAAGTTTCTGGTTAAAATAGACTTCCCTAAGGAAAATTTATTTGGGGAAGTTCAAGCAAATTGTAATCCCAAAGTGCTGAAAAATTTGTCAAAGTGGAGTTTATGTGCAGATGCAATTCTGCCATCTAGATGTAAAACCTGATAACTTGTATTATGTGGTTGAGGGCTTTAGAGAAGGAATTTTAAATTGAAAATTTAAAGAGATGTCGTGGATATATAAAGGACTGATCTGGAGAGTTTCATAAATTTTGAAGACCGTTTGAATAATTTTCATTCATAAAGTCTATAAGTATTGTTGGAAAAAGGTTAGCCCAGAAAATGAGTGGGTTTTAGTGCTTAGGGTAATTTGTTCATTTGGCTTTAAATGAATGTGTATGAGTGGATTAAAATGGAAGTTATGATTAATGTATAGTTGTGGTTTTCTTGAAAAAAGGTGAAAAGGGTATCGGACCCGGGGAAAGCGGGGTCGACGGGAAACGAGCGGATTGAGCGGTGAAGCGTAATTGAAAATGATATTTTGAAAATTGAGTTTTAAAAGTGAATGATTTAATGTTATCTTTGAGTTTAATGAAATGTTTTTATCTTGCATCAATATATATTTATATGTATATGAAATATGTATGCATATGTTAAGAGTATTATGAGAAAGTTTAAAAATGTATAAGAATGCATATGTTTAATAATAAAGTAAAAGATTTAAATGGATTTATAAATGTATTTTGAAGAAATGTTTTCTTGATGGTTACCCTAAACCCCCCTATGACATTATAGTGATGTCAGTAGGGAGTACTTTAAGGCGTGTAAGGATTTAGAGGGTAAAATTATAGGTTACTAAGCGAGGGGAGGGAAACTAGGTGTCACAAGTAATATCCTTACACGTGATAAAGTCTTGTGGTTGGAACCACATGCGAGCGTGGTTTCTCACGACGTAGTGGTTATGGCCCCGGAATGTGACATCCTCACCCAGTCGGTGCCGAGAGCGTGGTGTGTTTATTCCACACAGGTTCCATCGAGAAAGAAAGAAATAAAAAAAGAAGAAAGTTTAAGGCATAAATGTTTAAGACATAAATTGATTTTAATTGTAATAGTATGTATTACTTTGATATATACCGAAAATGTTATTTAAATGAAAATGTACACTCACCGGCTCCTTAGCCTATTCTTTTCCGTATGTTTCAAAAACATTTTCAGACCCGAGATAGGTGCGTTGTGTGTAGCGTCCCCTGCAAGTAAGTCGAGCCATCAAGAAGACGACACTCGTGATTTCATTGTATATATAATTTTCCAAGATCGTATATGTTGAATATTTTGTTATGCATATATGTATATGTATAAAGTTGAAAGAAGGTAACTACGCGCTTGATCCTCGTGCTGACGATATGATGTGAGTATGCCTGGCTTAAGTCCCAGCTTTTAAGCCCAGTCTTTTGATAAAAAATAAATGCATGGATTTGAAGAAGTTTCAAATGTTTTGATGATTGAAATGAATAAATGTATATATGTATATATTGTGTTTCGATGGTCAGGACGAGAGTCCTAAAACGGAAGTTTCCAGAAGTCGAGGATGGAAAGATTAGAAGTGTTTTTAAATGTTGTGTTTTGTAAATTTGGGAAAGTCCGAAAACAGAGGGAAACTTCCGCCAATTTTTCCGAAATCCAAGTGTTTGAAAAAAGAAAGAAAAAAAATTTATCACTTCGCTCTCGCAAGATTATTTACTAAAGATATGTTAAGGATTGTAAAGGGGTTCGCTCCATGGATTTTATTTGACTGTTTTTAAGGAAAAGTTTCTATATCCATTGGAGTGCCGGGAGGTCCCCTCGGGTTCATGAGGTTAATCCGGGTCGGGATCCTTCATAATGAGTCTTAAATGGTGTAGTAACCTTGAAACATGCAACAGTTTATCTGGTAATCGTAGAATCAAAATGAGACTCCCTGACTTGTCTCCTCTACTCAATAACTGGTCATCATAAGATCCTAAGGTTATAACAATAATCAAGCAAAGAATGAGACACAACATTTAAGAGTTCGAGTTGGGTTGTCTACATATACCAAATTAAAAGAATAATTAGGTAAACGCAAGACAGATGAAATGGGAATAAAAGGAGTGGGAAAAATGGTGCCCAAACCAAGAACACAAGATTGTGACCCATATGCTAAAATGACAGTGGAAGATGAAGATTGTGACTAAAAGGTAGAAAATAGACTAGATTTACCTATCCTCATGATCTGGTTGGGCTCCAAAATCAACGATCATTCGGGAGCAACACGTAAGAGACAAGGCATGTGTTCGATTGATGATCTCGATCGATACCAGAACTCAAGTAGATGGAGACTTCAGTGATTCCTAGTACAAGTGGAACCTGGCGAGTTTGTCTACGGAGAATTGAATCGACTAAGCAGATGCCTCATTAAAGGAGGCTATATGGGTTGATGGAAATCTCTAATTCCTAAGTATGCTTCACAAGATCATATCATGTCCAAAGCTTACGACAATAATGACACACAACCCCTCCAGAATTAGGCCCACTAGTATTACCTCCTAGACCATTATTTCTGTGTCGTGGCTTTCCTAACTCATCACTATTTCGACCAACAAGAGCACTGCTCATCTAGGCAAACAGAAGAGCAGATGAGGATATTTCTGTGCGTAGTATTCGGCTGAAAATTTCTTGAAAAGAAGAAACTTCAAGTCTCGATGCACATACGCCTAATAGAATCATACTGTAAGTGAGGGCTTGGTTAGCCGATCATTGCCATCTTTTCCTCTAATCTTATTGACCTAATGATCCTGATTAAAAGGTAAAAACACATTCAGTTCCTCATATGTCTTTTTTATGGTCTATGAAAAATTCTGTAAGCGATCGATCTTGTTTCTCAGAGTGCTAAAAGGCTTGACACACATCAAAGATACGAGAAATATTTCCCTTACTAGAATACACAAATTCCAAATAGTTCATTAGCTCCTTAACAAACTCACATTGATTAATGAGAGTGAGTATTTTACCATCAATGGAGTTACAAATTTGGAGAAAGAGACAGGCACCATCCTCCAACCACCGATCCTTTGAATGATTAGTAGGAGGGTCCTCATTAAGTTGACTGACCATACAAATACTCCTCAAGTAGAGGCAGATTGTTTTACTCCAATCCAAGTAATTAGGACCAATAAGCTTGTGGGATTCTAGATGGTATTTGAGGAATGAGGGGATATCATTCTATGTTTCATTGTGGGTGAATTAGGTGAAGGCGGCGTTAGAGAAAAGGGGAACCTTGTCTCATATAAGACCAACTGTAACCTAATTGATATATAGTGAAATCCTTCTTATTTGCTTAATAAGTCATTACGAAGTCAAGGGAAGTAGATCAGAGCCAAAGAGTACCTCCAGAAATTAGAGACTCAAAAAATCTCATAGAAACCCTAGGCAAAGAGGGCTGTTGGACACAAAAGCCACCAAAAACAACAAATCCAAGTACCAAACAGGAAAACCAAGTGGACAAGAGGTCTTATCGATGCCGGATGACACTAAAGAGCAAGGCCTGAATTGAACACCCCATGCGCGACATGTGTGGATATGTGGCTTCACTACTAAGACGGCGGAGCTTAGCCTAAGCCAGATGGTTTCCACATCATATTTTGTGGCAGGTGTGTCGGCGGCCGATGAAGCTCCTTAGGCAAGCTATGAGATCCCACTCTCCCTTGAAATAGGTGTTTCAAAACACTCTCACAAATTTCTTGAGCGCAAACCTCCTAATACATGAGCCCTAGGCTTTGATATCATGTGTAGAAACCCAAGATTTATAAAAGTTAGAGGAATGAATTCATTGTGTATTTTTCTTATTGAGTTTATCAAACATATATATATATATATATATATAAGAAGGTTAGACTATACATTAGGTAAGATAATCTACTCTACCTAAATGGTTACAACCCTATAAGTAAAGTATCCTAATAAGATACAAATCAATATGTTAACATATGATGCATACTATAACCAATATGTTAATGTATGATACATACTATAACAAGAATTAAAGCTATTATAGTCTCATTTAGAGCTTTAGGGAACACACCTTGATAGAGCCATGAGGTACTTGAGTGAAAAATATTAGCGTCGATGAGTGACCAGAAATGTTGGAAAAAAGCTAGATTGAATCCATCCGATCCTAGGGATTTATCTGTGTGCATGCATTTGATAGTGAGCTTTTGTGTTAAGAGTAGGGTGATTCGAATTCTATTTGGCCTAATCCAAAAGGTTTCATAATGCGATATTATGACCTTTTTTAGGATCTATGGTGGTGACGAATGGATTGAACCAGCTTAGATTTGGTATTTAGTGTTCTAGGATTCTATAAATTAGTAGTCTTATCTTGTATTCAATTTTTTGAATAGTGATTTCTCCTTCTTTGCCAGTGATTTTTTCCTTGGCCTAAGCTTTTCACTTAAATTTAAGCCTCTTTTCCTTTCTTTTTATTTTTTTTATTAGCCTATTCATGTTTTTCTTTTAACAATATCAAATATTGTGATCGTCTGTTAAAGATGTATGATGGGATCATTTGTTGCAATGTTGCTCTAATTTTGTTCCCTAATAAATTGTGGATGGATGAATCTATCAAAAATATAATACTTAAAATTAGGAATCAGAACATGGAAAAATGACCATAACCGGCGTAACTAAATGATACAATCAATCATAGAATTCATGTTAAACATAACAGGATTTCATTGCCTAGGAGGCTTTCATCATCATATCAACAGGCATGATGTAGGATTTCAGAATATGAAGATTTGCAATGGACCAATTCATAGGGGAATATGTCAAGAATCTCACCTGCTACTGCATGCACACTGTGCTTCTCTTAGCATTGTCATCATCTCTCAGTACTCAACTGCATTAATTGCTTTATTCAATAAATAATACCAGTATTACTTCACAGGCTACCAAGTAATGGAGATGTTTAAGTCTTCTTTTCTGTCCCAAATATTTGTTCTTGTTCTTCCTTTGCAAGTATTGCCCTCTCTTTGTTACACTTTTAATATAGTTTGGAGACTCTTTGGTTGATGCCGGAAACAATGACTATCTCTTTACCCTTTCAAAGGCTGATTCTCCTCCTTATGGCATCGACTTCACGCCTTCGGCGGCCAACCCACTGGCAGATTCACCACGGAAGAACCATATCTGATAGTTCAGGTAATGTGTCTTAAATACTTAGTTGATGTCTTAGCTATAAAACACTCTAGAGTGGTGCTGAAGCAATGTTTTTTTTTTTTTTTTTTTTGTGTGTGTGTGTGTAGAAGCTTAAATTTTTGTGTTGTCATTTATTCAGATGGAGGCTCTGAGCTAAGCTACTCTCTTCCCTATCTCGCGTTTACTGATTAACGCCGATGCATTTCTCAGAGGAATAAATTATGTATCTATCTCAGGGATATTGGAAAAACTCAAGAGCTTGTTTGTGCAAATCTTATGGCTCCTGAATCCGTGTAAATTACAAAGGAAAAAAAATAAAGAGGAAAAGTGTGGAAATAAAATAGAGTGGAAAACTATGATGAAATAAAATTTAGAGAAAAATAAAAAGTAGATTTAAGCTTACTAAATTAATTCTATATATTTTGAGGAATATACACATGAACTAAGAAATTTAAAAATATATAAATTTTTTGATTATATTTAATTTTTTTTTATATTTTTCTCGGTGAAACCAAATATTAGAAAATCATTTTTCTTATTATTATTTTTCTTTCCCTAATACTTTCAAGGTTCAAAACGGAGCCGGTATATATGTTCATTTCTAGTTCTAAGATGTTAGATGGAGCTTTGGAATGGAAATTATAATTGCCTATAACCCTTTTCTTCTTCAGATAGGGAGGATTCCACTAAGGGAGCAGGTGGACTATTTTGAGCAAAGCAGGAGTCATATGGTGAACATGACAGGAGAGAAAGCTACCATGGAAATGTTAAAGAAGGCAATGTTCTCAATAACAACTGGATCAAATGATGTACTCAACTATATCCTACCTTTAATACCATTTTCCGGGGTCGACAAGATTTCTTCTGAAATGCTTCAAGATTTCATGGTGTCCAACTTGACTATACAGCTTAAGGTACTAATTAATATTCTTGGTTGAGCTTACATTACTAATTTAGAAAATTCTAATTTGAAAATTTCTCTCTTGTGAAGCGACTGTACAAGTTGGGGCTAGAAAATTCATTATAGTTGGGGTTGGACCACTTGGGTGCATACCAATTGTACGAGCCCTGAACTTGTTACCAAGTGGAGAGTGTGCGGTCGAGGTGAATGAGTTTGTCCAAGGCTACAATAAGAAACTGAACCGGGAGCTCGATCATTTGAATCAAGAGATGGAGCCGGAAACCATATTTATATATGCAAATTCTTATGATATAGTCATGGGAATTATACAAAATTATCATGAATATGGTTGGTTAGCTTTTAACTTTGATCATCTTCTTTAATTTTATGGAAACCTTAAATTTTTGTGTCTGCATGGTGATTGTATTGGGATATTTTCAGGATTTGTCAATGCAGAGGATCCATGTTGTGGCGGAAATTTCCCTCTGTTTATTTGCATCAAGGGGCTTAATACAAACATAAGTTCGGTTTTGTGCGATGATCGATCCAAGTATGTGTTTTGGGATGCATACCATCCAACAGAAGCTGCAAATATAATCATGGCGAGAAAATTACTCAATGGTGATGAAAGCATCAGCTACCCTATCAACATTGTCAAGCTTTACAACTACAAACCCTAGAGCAGAAAGAAAGTATTCAGCATAAGGATTAAAAAAAGAAAAAGAAAAAAAAATCTGTATCAGTCTGTTCCCAATTCTATTTCTGTGTCAAGGAAACCTTGCTAGTCATTATACCTTGAAAGGGTCGTTTGCTTTGTAGTGATTATCACTGAAGGCCGGATTAATGTTAGTAACATCAAAAGGGTCACAACCAAAAAAAATCAATACTAAAGTTGGAAATTAATGGCCACATTAAGTTTTATCAATTGAGGAAGTACCAGGACAGGAATATCGACCAGAATATTTAGGTGGAATGGTTATGTAGACTTTTCCTTATTAATGAGTCGGTGTGATGGTTGTTAAAATAGGATGTGATGTGGTATTGGATTAATTGTGTTACAGCATTTGAAACCAGCCCTGATAAAGAAACTTTACTGGAAAAAAGGGGAATTGATGTATTATGATTTGTCAAGTATTTGACTATTTTCCACCCCATTTCCCATCATTCAAAGCTTCCAAGAACAACTTCAATTACTTAAATATATCTTCCCAAAAGAAATAAAATTAAGGCAAAACCATAGTTAATAGAGCGAGCCCTACAGGAAATTAAACAGGTGTCTTGTTTCCTGTGCATTTTTCCTAGAAGGTTTTTGACTTCCCAAGAAGGATTGAAGTGTGTAGAAAGCCAAAGTCAAATTCTGGAGAAAATGTCATCCTAGAATTTATCATACTGAACTACAGTTTGTATCTCAGAAGCCGCCAAGGTCAACTCTGCAACTGTCTCTGATATCATATTAACCTCACCGGAAGAAGTCAACTTTTCTCTCTCTCTTCTTCCATTAAGTCTAATTCATTAAGCCCATACCCCATTAATGGATAGAATACACCATACGCAGCTTCCCAATACCAGATGGGGGTTGACTAACTAACATTGCTGTCTGCAACATACGAGGAACCGTTCATGGATCCATGGATTCCTGGGAACAGTTTCGTTGACCTCCAACGTTGAGTTATCTCAAGGACTCAACTGATGAAACCCATCACAGATCCCAAAAAAATAGGAATCCTTACCCACAAAAACAGAGTCTTCTGTCCAATCCCATTCATGGGTGTCCTGTTTTTTTGCCTTCCCAAAGCCTCCTACATTATGAACAACAATATCAGATACATAATTTTTCTTTCCCCGTTTTCTATGGGTGAGACGTTGACTTGAATAGAAAGTAAAGGGTAGAAGTTTCAGTATTTGAACTGTAACGATCACAGATGGCAATCACTGCCTCTAATCTTAGAGAGATAGAGAAGTAACCATTGATATTTACATGTTTGCAGTATTTCAGTCTCTGGAAATGTTGAATATGTTAAAAGGTCTGATTATATGATGAACCCCATGGCACAGCCTTCAAACGTCAGTCGGCCTGGCGGTTTCTGCTTCTGCTGTAGCCGAAGTGTTTAGAGTGAAATCCACTGTGCTGAACCGCAGAATATCATACACCTGCCATTTCATTTCTTAATTCCGAATTTCCAACATGCCCCTTTCCGGAGAGTAGGATGGCAACCTGTCGGTTTTTTCGTGTTCCTGCCCGGTCTCTAATGGGACCAGTATTATATTTTCATAATTGTGTTTGAGATTTATGTAATCAGGTTAAAATTATTTATTTTATATTTTAATATATATTAATAATAATAATAGATTTTTTAATAAAATAAAATAATTAAAAAAATACAATACCTTATTTATTTATAATATACAATAATTTTAATATAATAAAAAATAAAATAGAAATTCTCATATCGGTCCTTCTGCTTTTAATCTGGATGGTTGGGCCATCCCTACAAAAGAGAAGGCTGAACCAGTTCAAAGATTTGGGTGAAGGTTTAATTTGGGCTTCAGGGCAGGTCAGCCAAGTAGTACCTAGGCCCAACATGAGCCTGACATGGGCTTCAGTTCCAGACCCTTAAATTCATCATCCAATCCAATTTAATCCCATACTCAGGTCCCGCCTTTTTCTCTTCAGCAAAGGTCAGTTCAGCTTGATGGGCCCATAAAATTTCTACCAGTATCCCAGATGGTTTTGGTAGATTTTAAACACTGATACTTAAAAATACTTAGGGTGAGATTTGAAATTTGTTTTCAAAAAACAGAATTTACTTTTTAGAGTAAAAACTAAAAAGTAAACTTTGATGGCAGTTCTAAAAAAGTAGTTTTGGAGAACAAAAATTTCAACCCTTCAGAGGATAAACCCCAAAAAATGTTGAAGTAGTGTAAGGAATTGATCATTCGAACCTTGCCAATCGTGAATTACAATGAACCAGAAAAGGGTGATTCGCCGCATTGACCACGCTCCGATGATTAAGTCAACACACGATGGAGAAAAAGAAGTAAAGAGTTCGCAGGCCAGTAATCGTCCTACCTTTTTCTTTACGATCTTCCGATTTGATAGAAATGGCGGCTCACAAAGCCTTTGTCACACCCCGAATTCCACCTAAAGGTGATTTATGTTACTATTTCACCACCTGATTTTTTTTCTTTCACAACTTGAGTCTAAACTCCACTTCAGTGAATCACCCTAAATAAATAAAACACTACTCCAAGCCTCCAAACACACACATATCGGTATGTGAGTTAATCTCAACGTACTCCAAAACTATACACTTACACTTGATCAAAACAACATTTACACAAAGTTCCAAACTAGTGGCTACAGCGCTTCAAATATACAATGATCCACAAAAGATACCAACTCACAAAAATATAGCGCGAATATCCACATAACACTAAATAAGCCATCAAGACATGCTCAACCACCAACAAGCTAAGGTTGGCATACAAACTTCCCATCCTCAAAAACCCTACAGGTCCAACTTCCATGTCACGCAACTGGTCTCGTACCTGCATCTAAGGTGGAGGGAAATAATGGGGGTGAGTTCGATTAACTCCGCAGTGAACCCATAAATGTGCTCTACGCCTCATAAAACATTTCCCCAATTTATACATAATCTCAAAATATCTCAAAACGTGAGCATTTTACAAATAATAGGTTGGTGGATGGAAACACATGAATGCAATACTACCACCATCTCAACCCTCATCAACGACTCTTTATTTCCACCTGTGATTCAGCCGATCATCCCAACAACGACAAATTGGCCGGACTCTACCACCCGTGGATATGCCCCACATCCCGCATATCTCGTGACCTTCGGGGATTACAACCTGTGGACTAGTCATCGTCCCGTGTCCACTACATCAACCGACTCTCACACGCCTCATACCCATGCTCGCTTTAAAACAATTTCACAAAGCATTCAACCACATGGATATTTAAAAACATCATGTACCGCGATCTAAAGATTTCCATATATATAAAAAAATATACATTTATATATCACTAGAAAATCACACAGCCAAAGCACGGAATGGTACAAAATTCTAATAACATCAAACTACGCATGCTGTGGAGAAGGTTATAAGATCCCCTACCTTCCTTGATTCAAAATACGCAGCTCTAAGGAAGTCAAACCAGGCTACCTAAAGATTCGCAAATAACAAGTCATAAGATTCCTTAGCCTCTCACAATCCGTGTCAATAAAAATTACTTAAGTGGTTTATTACTTTATCACCACTCGACTCACATATATTCTTATACCTTCCAACATAAACCTTGATCCCCCAAGTGCACTCTCTCTTACACTTACTAGGATCAACATTTAACACCCCTTATTAGGGTTACACAAACAAATATTTTAATACTGGAAATTTCTTTTTTTTCTAACTATCTCTAAGATCTCTTTTCAATCATAGCTCTGATCAGCTATACATGCTTTGAATTGGTTGTAATCTCTTCTGACTAAAGTTAAACGAGTCTAGTTTTCCACAGTTTCTTTAAATCACAAATATTCGTATCTCAAAATCAAACAAGAAGTTGTTTTTGCTACCTGAATCTCCCTAGACTTATTTCTAGATTAATGAAAGTCTCTCTTCGTTTTGCTTCTATTTTGTGCCTCAGGAATAAATGAGTCACTAAGCGTATATTTTTTCATGAAGTTACTCTCCCCTATGTGGCTACTTTGAGAAGGATTTTGAATCAATTCCATTTGGATCAATCTAACCCAACTTATGACTCAAAATGTGAACTCGCCTCCATTAGGGGACAGAATCTGTATCTGACTTTAAACCTCAAATTCAAGGGTCTTATGGTAGATTTAGTTCTTGGTTGCTTCTAGACATTCGAAGGGCTAGGGTTCTGGGCTTCTTCTCCAACTGGAATCACCCTAAATTGATAAGAAATGAGCATGTTATGGCCAAAATATACTAACACTATTAAAACAGAAATTCCAGCCCTTGAAAATGCCTGTAATTTATGATTTTCCCCATTTTTTTCCATAAGTTTCAACTCAATCAACTCCAACACTCAAACACACATCAAAGCCATACTCTATTCAACCCAATGACATCATCCAAAAACACATCTTAAACAAGAATCTAGGGTTTTGCCAACCCATCACTAACCAATCTAAGGTTAGATGAAAACCCTAACTTTAAAAAAAAGAGAAGTCTGAATCATACCCTCTATACAAAAACTTCAAATCCTTACACAAATAACCAAGGATTAGGGTTTTACCACCCCATATCCTTCAAATCTAGGGTTAGGAGAAGTTCCCCCAACCAAACCCTAGAAAAAGAACCATCTTACAAGAATCAAACCAAAAACCCTTACCTTTTTGGCTCAATCTCTTTTCCTTATCTTCCTTTCTCCTTCTCTTCTTCTTCTTCTTCTCCTTTCTCCCTCTTCTTCACGCTTTTTTCCTAACTTCTATTCGGTTAAAAAAATGAGTAACTAACCCTTTGCTAGACTAGTTTTTGTCTTATACCAACTTTTTTTTGACTTTTAAGTTTCACTAATAGCACTTTAAGCCATTAACTCTTTCTATTTGCATATCACATTCCCAATCTTATATATTGACCACTAGACTTTCTCATTAATGACCTGGGTGAGTCCTCGGGCTGTAAATTTACCAATTTACCTCGCTCTAGTATTAAACCCTATTCTATCGTTTTTATTTTGGAAAAAATAATATTTAGCTATTGTAATAATTCCGGTGTTACATTCTCCCTTAAAGGAATTTGGTCCCGAAATTAAACCAGATTTCAACTCGAAGAGTTCCGGTACCTCTTCTTCACATCCGCTCTTAAGTTCCCATGTAGCTTCTTCTGACCTCGTGGTGTTCCCATAACACCTTTACTGTAGGAATAACTTTTGTTCAAGCAACACGCTGCTTCAGACATCTAGAATCTTCCTTGGCCGCTCTTCATATTTCATATTCTCTTGCAATTTCAGTTCCTGCCAATCTAGTATGTGCGAAACATCTGGCTCATACTTCCGCAACAAGGAGACGTGGAATACGCCGTGTATACCAAGCAACTCAAGGCTTAAGAGCTATCCTGGTAAGCTACCTCTCCAACTCTTTGGAGAATCTCAAACGGACCAATGTACCTAGGGGCCAGTTTCCCCTTTTTACCAAAACGAAACACTCCCTTGCGAGGCGACACTCGCAAAAACACATGGTCCCCAACCTGAAACTCTAAGGGTCTCCTCCTATGGTCAACATAACTTTTCTGTCGCTTGCGGCCGCCAACACCGTCACGAATCACCCTTTATCTTCTCTGGCTGCTCCGTACTCAACTCGACCAATCAAAGTAGCTTCTCCCCGATTACCCAAGACATAGGCGATCTACACGGGCCTTCCATAAAGAGCTTCATATGGTGCCATCTCAATAATCAGGCCCGAAACTGCGTATTATACGCAAACCCAATCGTATGCGTTCCACCCAACCCCGGGAAGTCTAACACACATGCTCTAAGCATATCTTCCAGACCCGAATCACTTCGGGATTGTCCGTCGGGCCCGAGGGTGAAATGTCAGACTCAACCTCAACTCGTTCCCAAAGTCGTCTCCAGAAGATCTCCGTGAACCTGGACGTAAACCTCATTCCTATCCAAACAATGGAGAGAGAGGTACACCATGCAAACCTCACAATCTCCCTCACATATAACTTGCTCAAAGTAAGAACCGAGTCAGTGGTCCTTATTGCCAAAAAATGTGCTGATTTAGTCAGCCTGTCAACTACCACCCACACACCATCTTTACCCTGGTGAGTCTTGGGAAAACCAGTCACGAAGTCCATCGTCACATGATCCCATTTCCATTCTACGACTGGTAACGGCTGCAATAGCCCTGCTGGTCTCTGGTGCTCAACTTTCACTTGTTGGCACGTCAAACACTTGGAGACGAAACTCGCTACGTCTCTCTTCATCCCATGCCACCAAAATCGCGCTCAAGTCATGGTACATCTTCGCCTCCCTAGGATGTACCGGCGGAACCGAGAGTGACGAAAGCCCTCATCACCTCCTCTCTCAACCGGTGCATCATCCCACAACAACTGCTGAGGGAAATAGATTCCTCCATTTGCATGAATGGTCCACCCTTCAAAAGTATCACCAACTACCACTTGTGAGCGTACCGCTTCTTATCACCCTCCGAGCCTCATTTAATTTTAGTAAACCGCTGGGTCAGCTACTAACGTAGATAAACATGCCTTAGCTCATCCCCATCAAAGCACGCAGGGAACTCACGATGTAATCATACATCTTCCACTCCATAAGCCATCAAACTCGAAATGATGCTCCTTGATTTCTACTCAAGGCATCAACAACCACATTTGCTTTACCTGGATGGTATTGCAAAGAAAAGTCAAAGTCCTCAAGTGTCTCCATCCATCTTCTCTGCCTGGCATTCAAATCTCTCTGAGTAAAGATATATTTCAAACTCTTGTGGTCGGAGAACACTTCCAAACTTTCACCATACAGGTAGTGCCTCCATAACTTTAGGGCAAACACCACTGCCGCAAGCTCTAAATCATGTGTGGGGTAATTCTCTTCATGTTTCTTCAATTGCCTAGAGGCATAGGCAACCACTGAATCTCTCGCATAAGTACACACCCCAAGCCAACCCTCGAGGCATCACGTAAAACCGCGGTACTTTTCCCCACTCACCGAGTAATCAACACCGTGGCACGTAGTCAATCTCTTTTTCTCGCCTCCCGGAAAGACCTCACACTTGTCATTCCGCCAGCTCACTCTCAAGGTGGTCACCCTAGCCTGGACATGCAATCCGGGAGAAGTTCTCAATAAACCGACGGTAATAACCAGCCAACCCGAGAAAGCTACGTATCTCAAAGACACTCTTGGGTCGCTCCCATTGCATCACGACCTCAACCTTTGCCGGATCCACTGAAATACCTTCCCAGGGACACCATGTGCTCCTAGGAATCGATTTTGTAACCGTGAAATCACACTTTTCCAAATTGCATACAACCGATGCTCTCTCGCACTGTAGCTGCCAACTGTAAATGCTTGCTCATGCTCGGGCTCAACCCTTGGAATATATCAGGATGTCGTCCACAAACACTACCACAAATCGATCCAACACTGACGATATATCCTATTCATCGATCCATAAAGGCAAAATGATTAGTCAATCCAAAAGGCGCATGACAACAAACTCGGCGTCCATACCGTGCGAAAAAGCGCCTTAGGGATGTCCGAGTCCCGCACTCAACCGATGATACCTATTCAAATCAATTTTTCGAAGTAACAAGCCCCGCTCAATCGATCAAACAAATCCTCAATGCCGGAAGTGGGTACTGTTTCACCGTACCTATTCAACTTCCTAATCCACACACAACCGTAGCTGCTCCGCCTTCTTTTTCACCAACAATACCGAGCACCCCAAGGCGTAGGTACTTACCGATGAACCTTTACCCCGTACCCCGCAGCTTGTAGGTTCAACTTTAAGCTCAACCGGAGCCATCCCAATGGAGCTATCGAAATAGGATCTATCGATACAAATCGACGGAGAAATCCATCTCTACGTGGAGGTAATCCCGCAACTCATCAGAAATACGTCAAGAAAATCACACACTTGTGGAATATAACTATCGCCACCTTCCCTTTTACTCTCCTCGGCATAGTAAAAAAGGAAGTGTCGCCCCCATTCTTTCTCAACCACTTTTCCCCAGCTCTATCAACGATCAGTCTTGTCCACCCCTAGATCCAAGATAGAAGCTGACACGTGACCCACAACCAATCTGGAAGGTCACCTTTCTTTAAAACAAATTTAGGATCGCATGATGTGGGCTAACCAATCCATTCCCACAATCACGTTAAACACTGTCATACGTAGGAGTACTAAGTCAATCACGACTTCGTATCCCCCAACATTCAACACACAACCACTGCATCCCCACTTAGCTTCCATCACGCCACCCATAGGTGTCCTTAACAACAAAGGACAAGAGAGTGGTGCAATCTCTAAATCCAAAATAGAAGCAAAAGAAGTAGACATAAATGAACGGGATGCACCCGAATCAAACAACACATGTGCCCAAGTGCTATAACATAAAACCATACCTTCCACTAGCACACAGGGCTCGATCTCTAGCCGCCATAGCAAAACTCGCTCCGAGACCTCAAGCCCGGCGGTAGACGCAGCCTTCTTGGGATCTCCTCCTCGAGGCCGTCCCTCCTTGAACACGAACGGCTTCATCGACGAAACTGCCCCTCGGTGAGGCCGTTCGCCGCTGTAACTCTAGGCACCACCTCCTCAAGTGTCCTGGTCAGCACCACACTCTCATAATACGTCCGGCCCCGTGTCCCTCAACTGCATTCCCACCGGGCTCGCCCTCATGGGCAACCGCTGCGGACTGCTCATCCTCGGGCGCTAGCCCTCTTATCCCCGACCCGAAGTCTCCAAACCCGGAATTTTGTTTCTTCCTTTTTGTACCTCAACCTCAAGCCCCTTTCAATAATCAGGCCTCGTGCCACCACCACCGTAGGTGCGAAGCATAAAGGAGCCACCGAGTCCAATGTTCACCTCACTCTTGAAACCGGCTCGGCTCTCATCTCGCCGCTTGCCACCATATGTCATGTGGGCATACCCGATAACAAAGTAAATTGGGAGGCATACTCGGTTGCGCCATAGCCCCCCGCCGCATGCACAACCCCGATCTCTTCGTCTCTCATGGCCTCGTGAGAAATACTCGGGAGTAACTCCGAACCGAGTCCAATTCCCATACTACATCATGGGTGCTCTTAACTATATCCCACCACCGTCAGCCTCGGCTCTCAACAACATAAAGGGAGGCTAGAGATACTCTCCGCCTCCTCGTGGACTCCAAGACATCCAAAATCTCTTCACTTCCTTTAGCCAATGCTCGCCCTCAAGGGAAGCCGACACTTCACCTCCCGAAAACACTGGGGGAACAAGTGACTTGAAATCCTTATCATTCATCTTCTTCTGGAGAGTGGACCCTGAGGTAACGCTACCCTCTCCAAATTTCTATCCTCTCAGACTGTGAAGAGGATCTCACAGGTTGTCTGACCCTTGGTCGTCCACTCCTTCTTCCTCTAATCATTGTCTATAAATATGGAAAAAGACAATTAGTTATCACAATGTCATGGTACAAGAACCAATAATAACTCAAGGGTTCTCAACATCAATTTTCCATAGATATGCAATCTTTACCGCTATTGACGTATCTTACCTTATTATTTCGTGATTAAGCCAGACATGGTATAAGAATCATTACACACTAACCAACACTATGGAAAAAAATCCATACAAGCATTATAATATCTAAACTCATTATATCATGCTTACAATCACACCAACATGTTATCGCATAGTCTCATGTAAACATGTTATCTTTAAATACCCTTCAATAGCTATCACTGCTAGGAAGCCTTATACCATATATGAAAATCATATCATCTCTCAATAGCACAAACCTAGCACTAAAATCTAAGCTCCCATGATCATAGCTTAAAGTGTGCCTAGGAATCCTTTGTGTATCTATTGAATTTTCCTTTCATCTCCCAAGGATTTATCCCTTAGCTCTGATACCAACTTGTCACACCCCGAATTCCACCGGTGTGATTTATGTTACTATTTTACCACCTGATTTTTTTTTTTCACAACTTGAGTCTAAACTCCACTTTGAGTAATCACCTGGAAATGTAAATAAAACACTACTCCAAGTCTCCAAACATACACACATATCGGTACAGAGTTAATTCCCCAACAAACCCAAAACTATACACTTACACTTGATCAAAAAACAACATTACATGTTCCAAAACTAGTGGCTACACAAGCCAAATATACAATGATCCACAAAAGATACCAACTGTCCAAATATACAGTGTGAATATCCACAACACTAAATAGTGTCATCAAGATGTATGCCCAACCACCAACAAGCTGTTGGCATACAAACTTCCCATCCTCAAAAACCCTACAGTCCAACTCTCCATGTCACGCAAATTGGTCTCGCACTCCGCATCTAAGGTGGAGGGAAATAACGGGGTGAGTTCGACAACTCAAGAGGGTGAATCCCATAACAAGCTACATGCTCATAAAAACATTTCAATTTATACATAATTCAAAAATATCTCAAAACGTGAGCATTTTATTAAATAATAGGTTGGTGATTGAAACACATGAATGCAATACTACCACCATCTCAACCCTCATCAATGACTCTGGGGCTTCCACCCAGTGGACTAGCCGATCATCCCGCAATCACAAATTGCTGGGACTTACCACCCAGATATGCCCACATCCCGTATATCTCGTGACCTTTCTCGGGACTAGCCATCGTCCCACATGTCCACTACATCAATCCCGACTCTCACACAGCCTCATACCCATGTCATGCTTTAAACAATTTCATTAAAGCATTCAACCACATGGATATTTAAAAACATCATGTACAGTTAATTGAAGATTTCCGTATATATAAAAAATATACATTTATATATCGCACAGAAAATCACCTGATCAAAGCACGGAATGAATTTTAAAATTCCCACAACATCAAACCACCCAGTACAAGCAGGAGAGAGGTTACTTAAGATCCCCTACCTTCCTTGGATTCAAAAAATCATGATCTCACAAGAGTCGAGCAGAAGGCTACTCCCGAAGGATGCGCAAATAACAAGTCATAAGATTCCTTAGCCTCTCTCACAATCCGTGTCAATAAAAATTACTTAAAACTGGTTTTATTACTTTATCACCACTTTCGACTCACATATATTCTTATACCTTCCAACATAAACCTTGATCCCAAGTAGACTCTCTCTTACACTTACTAGGATCAACATTTAACACCCTTATTAGGGTTTTAAACAACACACTCAACACTTGTACCCCCTTTTTTTTTTTTAACCTATCTCAAGACCCTTTTTTTTTCTCAGCACTACAAATTTTGACCCGCCATACATGCTTTTTGTTCATTGTTGTCTTCTGACCAAAAAAGTTGCCCTATCTCTTAGCTTTCCACAGCCTCTAAAATCAGGTCATTCGGACCTCGAAATCAAGAGTTATGGTTTTTACTCGACCTCCGAGACTATTTCTAGGGACAGGAATATGTGCCCTCTCTTCACCTTTAGCTGACGAAATTATGGGAACAAATGAGCCATAATTTTGACCATATTTTCATTAAGTTGCTCCCTATGTGGCTACTTTGAGAAGGATTTTGAATCACTCCATTTGGATCAATCTAACCCGACTTATGACTCAAAAGCAGGCGCTCCAGAGCAGGGGGTGAATGCGTATCTGACTTTGAAACCTCAAATTCAAAGGGTCTTATGGTAGGATTTAGTTAACGGTTGCTTAGACATTCGAAGGGAGATGAGTCTTGGGCTTCTTCTCCAACTAGAATCGCGAGTGGACAGAAATGAGCATGTTATGGCGAAATCACCTTATTTGGTCGAAAGCAGAAAGTGGCGTGAAAATGCGAATTTGCTGATTTTCATTTTTTGTAAGTTTTCCAACTTCGATCAGCTAAAGCGCTCGAACACACATCAAAAGCCACTCTATTCAACCCAACATCATCACAGCACCTCTTAAACAGAGAATCTGGGGTTTTGCCAACATCATTTCAGTGCGTCCCAGGTTAGGATGAAACCCTAGCTTTAAAAAAAAAGAAGTTCGTAGATAAATGCATACATGCAGGAAATCCTCAAATCCTTACACTGGAAATAACTTGAGGATTAGGGTTTCTTGCTTCATATCCTTCAAATCTAGGGTTAGGAGAAGTTCCCAAATGACCTAGAAAAACCATCTTACAAGAATCAAATAAAAACCTTTGCCTTTTTGGTACACGTCTCTTTTCACTCTTCATTTTCTCCATATTCTCTTAACTTCTTCTTCTCCTCTTTCTCCTCTCTTAACTTCCCACGTTTTTCCTAGCTGTTTGAGAAACGAAAATGAGAAATGACTTCTTTAGGTAGTTTTGTCTTATCTCGCTTTTTTGAGCACTGAGTTTGCATTAATATTGACACAAGCCCAGTTCTGCTTTGTTAAGTATCGTTGGAATCTTATGTCAGTAGTAATTCAGAACTCTGGGTGTGACCAGTTATCCAGTGAATAAATTTACCAGATTTACCCTTGGCTCAGTATTAGCAGGTTACATCGTTTTATTTTGGAAAAATAATATTTTGTGTGTGACTTAATTAGAGATTATTCTGAGTCTTCCACTAATTTTAGAAGATAAAATCTCTTTTCCACATTAATTTTTCAAAAGCAGGTTGGGCGGGAATCAGTTAAAAATATATCTTTTGCGTATTTTCTTTCTATCTTGATTAAGTAATGAGCTTCCTATATCTGATAGGATGTGATCGGGACTTGAGAAATCCTCTGCAGGTAGATGCTTGAAGCAAGTATTTGATAAGATCACGTAGGCTTCTCGGACAGAATTTTTGTAAGGCTCCTGTCTGAATATCTGTGATTTTAATACGATAAATGGATTTAGACCATTTTATAACACGGACCAAGTGGGTCATGAGCCCATTGAATAATGGGTCCGAAGATCATGCTACTATGAAGAAGCAGATGAGTCCTTGTCCTATCCTGTAATCTATCTAGTGAACTTTCGTGGCATCAGTTTTAGCCTCAAATCCATGCTAATGTGGCATTTTGTACGTCAGAACCTCAGCTACTTGGGCCAATTCCCAGCAGTTATCATCAACCCCTGCCACAAAATTCTTGAACTCTCCTCACCATCACACAATGTGAGTAGATTCTACAGTTCATCTTTTCTGCGAAGATTAATCTAAAATATTGAAAAGGAACTGAATTCCAAAAGAGACCATTTACTTAAGGGGTAAAATTAATCTAATTTCAGAAATTGTATATCTGTATGGCCATAATTTTTATATGAAACAAACAAGTGAAATCCCACCATTCTCGGCAATTTTAATGGCTGTAGTTCTTTCTCAGGAAGAGAGTGGAACACTGGCCACTCTATTATAACAAAGAAATATACAGAACTCATCATTCATAGCGGTTTTAGGCTTAGCATCCGGTTTCCATCCCTGGACTATCATTTCCTTGCCAAGAAGGCGTAGCAGTTCTGGATATATTAATGTAGTTCAGCACCAGCTGGAATCGCAGAGCCATCAGAGCCAGCTCCTTTTGGACAGAAGGCAAGGTACAATGATGGGTTCTTTGAAGGTCTTCGCGTAGCTCTCTTTGCTCGCAAGATGAGAGGTTGCTGCTCCATAAAGCTGGGACACAAACTGAGAAGAAGAGAGAAGTTAGTGGAACGGTAGATTATAAAGAAAGCTTTGTGGATGGCAAGCTCCCGAAGAGTAAATGCAGGAAAGGTCTCCGGATACAGCAGCAGGAAGTGGTTAGAGAAGTTCTCTTGTCCATGCTCCTCCTGGCGCGCGATCAGGTGGGATTTTCTCTTCCCCTCTCTGTACTTGGTGTTGTAGTTTCTTACATGTTTTCCTTTTCTTTCTTTCCTTTTCTTTTGTTTTTTTTTGGTGAAAGGAGACTGAGGAAAACGGGGAACTGACAAAAAACGGTCAAGCAAGAACCACAATAATTTTCAAAAACAACTTTTCTAACATCTTTAGAAAAATCTGACCTATCAAATATTTGAATTAGTATTATTGCCTTTTTTTTTTAACTAAACAATATGTTGTTTGATTTGCTTCCCGATAAATATGACAACAATGTTGTCCATCTATACCTTCCAATTTGTTCAATCACTTACCATTTTATAGATGGGCTTATAACCGGTCTAACCATAAAGTCTGTATCTGATTGCTGCTACGCAGTTCAGGAAACTGTTTCCGCCGACAAGGTGGGCTGCAGAGTTCAATGCTGCCCTGCATTGCCTTTCTTTGCCTGGTTGGTTGGGCCTTCCGAGAGGTAAATATTCTAACTACTGACGGTGATCTTGTATGTCTCATGCTTCCTTGAGGAGTCTTGGGTTACAAATCTAGGGATTTGGTGTGTAACTGATGAGAATTTAGTAGGTTGTGGAAGTGGAGGTAAACGGAGTCAAGCAAAGAAGTGGTGTCCTTATCAAAAAGTGCAGGTAGATGTCTCACTTCTTTTATATATGCTTTGGAATTGAAATGATCTGTTTTATCTGAATGCATCTCCATAACACAATCTGTGATTACTACTTCATTTTCTTGGGAAAATATGCAGCTTTTTTGAATGCGAGATCCTGGAAAACCAAATTTCACATCTCATCTTTTGTTTGACATAAATATGGATTAAGGCATAAGAAATTTTAGGCTCTGAACATTCAGCACTTTCTCTGTTTCTATGTGTCAGGTACAGAATTCATATATTTCTTTTTGAATTTCAATCTATAGCAACTGGGATTTATCAATATTAGCAATAATGTCAATTACTGTTATTTTTTTCTTTTTTGAGACAAATTCTCAGCACAGAGGTACCCTAGAGGAGCAGGTGTGTGGGAATGTGCGTGAATATGTGCACAAAATTCCTCTCAAGATTTCTTCTCAATGAATTCAGGCTTCCTTTAACTATGATCCCAAGTATATATCTTCTCCCATTCTCGTATCTTTGTTATTAAAGAGTGTGGTTTCCGGCTGTAATAAAGCTCATGGGCAAACTATTGATTTTGATATTGTATTAATCAACTTTGTCGTTGATATGCCATATTTTCATTTCTACATGTAGATTTTGAAGGCTCAGGTTGTGAAATGGTCTATAGAGCAGAATCCCTCCTCCATTTGAAGAGAGGATCCAGTGTCAGCAGCCGCTGTTTTTCAGATTATCTGTAAGTTCTTGACTGAAACTTCATGTCTGATCATGGGGCTCTCATTTGTCTTACCTCTATGAGTTGTTTGCAGGCTCCATATGATCCCAACTCCAGCATCTGCATCACCAAACTACAAGCCACGAAGAGTTTTCTACTCGACTAAATTCACAATCACAGTTGATATATGATTTTTAAGTCCATCTGCAATGGCGTCAACATGTTGACAATAACCAAGTCCACTACTCTTGAGTTGAGAACAGGAAAAGTAGGCACTTTACCAGCAACTGCCTGTTTGCCAATTGTCCTTTCTCTCTGAGATAAAACTATTCTATGTATCAATTCATTTAAAAACACGTCACACCTATATGTCTGAGCAGAGAATGTACCAAATGCTCTGTAAATCAATATACTGAAATTTTGTGTAGGAAAACAATGAACCTCCTTTCGGGTTACCTCCTAGACGTCCATGTGCAAGATTATTGCTTCATTGTTTCACTGGCAAAAAACTTTATCGCCAATCTCATGAACAATACCACAATCACACGAGGCGTGAGTATCGTGGCCTTTGGAATCATGGCCCACGACAGTCAATAGGCCCGGTGCGTGCAAGCTCCTTTGCCTGGCACGCGGCGCCTAGCGGTGAGCAGTCTATTGCATCAAAACCACGGAGGCAGAGCCAAGCGTACAATCCTAAAACGATGCAGGTCTTTGAGTCTGTCGGCCAGATCACATCACATATGAGTGGTTAGGCAAAAACAAATATGTTAAGAAGGAAATTGCACATAGGCTGTTATCTCTGAGGATCTCAGCGTCAGAGGCCAAAATGCAATAAAAAACATCAACCCTTAACAAGGAAGAATTGGTCTTTGATAAGGAGAAAGTTTATTTCCAACATCTTGAGATTATCCTTCCAAAAATCAAGGAGAATTAGTCTTTGATAAGGAAAGAGAGGTCTTATCACCAAAATCATGAGATTATATTTCATAAAATTAAAGACAAATTCAGTATAAAGCAAGGAACTCTGTGAGGGAAAGGTATGCAATATAACCTCGTGCTTCCTTTTTCTTCCTCTCCATAATTTTGCTGACTTAAGTATTGGATAGGAGATCGGCACATCGCCACTGGACTCCCTTTTCTTTTGCAGGTTTATACAACGCCGTTGATGCCCCAGAAGATAGGCGAACCATGTACTGATAATTGGCGCCATCTGTGGGAATCGAACAAAGTCATCGACGACGTCACGAGGCTTGGCTCCGGCGGCTTTAATGGCCCTGCCTGTAAAGCTCCGGCCAGTTTGCCCTCCGCGTCTGGTTCGTTTGACATAGTTGCAATGTCGAATGAATTCGATTGATTGATGCGGGGACTAATTTCTTTGCATTGGCATCGAGATATGCGAGGAAGAAGCGGGAGGAACAAGCAAGGAAGATGAGGTGCGGGGCATGCTAGCGCCTGGCGTGAAAGCGATTTGTCTCCGGCGGGCCCAGTGGAAAAGACACGACCTTGGCGAAGGAGATGCGCAAGATGGTGGGCAAGCAAAGCACCCAACTGTACACGACAAGGGAAAGAAGCCCATTACCCCTGACGACGCAGATACCCTAACGGATGACGAGTTATCCTCTAGAAGCTCACCAAACCCCTCCCTAACAAAAAGCAATCGGGCCGAGGATGCGTCGGAGGTATTTTCGCCTTTGCCGCGATCAACAACGCGATAATAGCCTACTCCGTCGGGCGGGGAGAGAAACTAGGCAGGGTAGAGCCGGCGAACTGGGTGCCCAGCGAGTATGAATTACCCGCGGGCCTGGCGTCGTCGGGCTCAATATAACCCACCGCCGATTGTCGCCCTGCCCATGCCGCTTGGCCAACCTTAATTCAAAATCCAGATGACATGCTCTCTTTCCCCTGAGGCGGCATCCTCGGCTATGAGGCTGCGCGGGTTTTTGTCGTTTCAAATTTCAACATGTTTAGCGGATTCTGGCGACCGTTATGATCACATGCTCCATTATAACCCAGACAATGACTTTGAATCTTGGCCCAGCGACGCCATTATGTAAAGTTTTCCATGCTGCTTTCTAGCATGACCTGCGTAACTGGTTTTCGCTCACCGGGCTCGATAAACACATTCAATGAACTCACGGAGAGTGTTTATCTATAACACACATGTGCTCGATTAGCGAAGAAAGAAACGATAGTTCCTTGTAGATAATTTTGAAGTATGAAGATGAGTCCATACGGGATTTTACGAGGAGGTTCGGGCAAGCCGTCCAACAAATAGAATTTTATAGCATGGATCGATCATGTGGCGAACTTTAGGAGCTGGGCGGCTGACCCCCTTTTCCGCACCGTTATCTCTAAACTGCCCGGCGACAATGGAAGAATTGTACGAGGCGAGCAGAAGCCGGTACTGACTTTGTAAAGGCAATCCAGGCGACAACTCGGGGCATGTGATCCTGACGGAAACACAACTGAGAAAGATAAGTAGGTGGGGAAAAAGCAATCGCATCAATAGGCGAACAAAGACCCAGCGACCGAGATCAATCCCGGGCCCAGGTTGCCTCCCTGAACATCTCATATAAAATGCCTCCTCGTCGCGACCTCACAGGATTTCAAATAGCTTACACTATCGGTAGACCCCATAGAAATAAATCCTTGAGATGTGATTATCACAGGAACTATGGACACGAGACCGACCGATGCCGGAGTCTAAAGTTCCTAGTAGAAAAGATTATCAAGGCAAGACACCTTCGAAGATACCTTAGGGATGCAGACTAGGGGGTAGAGTCGAGGCGAGGCCTCTTTGCGAGAATTACGGTAGCCCGGTTGTGATGGCTGCACCCTCGTGCAGGCGTAACCGGAGGCCGGCCCCGGATCAGGGATGCCGGTCCTCTGTTTCACAGATCAAAATACAGTTCCTTTACTAAACACATTTCAAATCTTAATGAAAATATATATACGTAAATACGGCTAACATAAAAGGGCCATCGTTGTTGATAAAAGCTCTTTTTATTTCGATATGGCATTTCACTCCCATTTGGTCCATTTTCCACCATTATACATTACGTACCAAAATATTTACAAAACAAAATCAGAGTTTGTACAAAAAGTGTCAAATATATTTCATGAATGCATAGTCGGAGCTTTACTTCAACTATGTGAGGCCTTCATGTTGACTTTGAATCGCTGTGGTCTTTTCCTTACATTGCCACTCGATGCGTGCGATGATAAAATGCGGCTAAGCATTTACCTAAATGCCTAAGTGGTTCTATACATTTCTCTCTTCATTTCAGTTTAAGTAAATCATGCATTTTTCTAAATCAATGCCTTTGTATAATTTTTTCAATGACTAATGCGGTACAATACATATATGTATATTTTCATTTCGTTTACATTCAAATTACAATTCATTGGTCATTTCAATCATGCAGTTTCATATGCAATTAATCATTCAAGCACAAATCATACATTTCATAATTTTCTTTTCATTTTGCCCTTAAGTGAATTTAACCTATGCTTTTGGTGCACAGGATAACGAATCACCGACACGGTCCCAGCGAGAGTACAAGCTAGTATAAAGGTTTTTACTCTTGTGTCACCCGGTCATTTGAAATTTGTGATTAGTTATTAAAATCATTTCGTGAATACTCACGAATCACATCCGTGGGCTACTAATCGGAATTGACACATCGATACATTGATGCAATGCGCTCCATTTGACCCTTATTAGTATACCAATCTATCCTTAACTCGAATTTGATTTAACATTCTATTAAGAGCTCTCAAATCATTCACTTAAGGGAAATTTATAATAGTGTATATACATTTTATGTAAAATACTTGGTTTCCAAAACTCATGCGATTTTCATGTGCGATTTGCGATCGGTTGTATCGGAAATCGATTTCAAAATAAATCAATATGCAATTTATGGCGATTCATTCCAATAAATCCATATTTCATAATCCTTCAAACATTTTAGAAATAGAGAGAAGTGGAGAAACAAACCAATTCATTTTTATGGTTGGCGGAGCACATGCATATTCATATAAAACCTTTTAGATTTATTTTGTCAAACAAAACACAAAAGCGAAACAGGAAAGGAAGGAAGTGAAACAGGCCCAAAAGGTTGTTGCTCTTCAATTCCTATTCTCAGAACCCCGTTCTTGGTCAAGCTTCCTCGTCACCAACCCTTAATCCATCTGAAATAATATGCCCGCGATCAATGCTCTTCAGTTCTTTTGACCGACTAGATTGGTGGATCAGGAACAGTTTAAGACGCGAGAACATATACTGGGACTCTTTACCTGCTTAATTAGACATTAGTATATCTAAGTCTCATAATATATCAACATCATATGCAAAAGTCCAAAATAAAACTACCACCGTAGTGGTGTTCTGATGTATCACACATATCTGATCTTTAGTCCCATTACATATTCAAAAACCATTTTACAATTACTAATCGAGTGCGGAACCTCTGTTGATGAACCCTACTCGTGTGTTATTTTTGAAGAATGCGGAAGTTCCTCTCGGAAGCGTCTTCTCCACAATACCTACGGATTAAAGCAGATGCTAAACTTTGCGCTTAGTAGGAAACATATATAATATGCATGTACACAGTTATAATAAACATATAACAATAACGGATATTAGAAATTACATGCATTCATCTCATGGATTTATACAATTACTTATGCTTATTCTTATATAAAAGTACCCGTAGGTACTACACAAGTTCATTATGCGGAAGTGCAGTAGGTACCTACTTTGGATTTATACTATATTCGGGACTTATATTTATTAGTGCTCGTAGGAGTTCTGAGCTGCTCATGATCGAAATACCCGTAGGTGATACGGATCAAAGAACGATACACCTTCATGCCCTCTTATTCATTATTCGGTTATTATCATATAATTGTAGAATACCTAGACCAGTGCTAATAAAAATTGTAAGACGCACTTTCGGCTAATAGTATCGAAGATGATACTATACGATGCGAAGTGCGTGCTTTCGTGAGATTGTCGGTGCGAGCAGTCTTGGAGCCTGAATCACGGGCGGATGTCGCGCATAACCGAACCGAGTCTTTGTATTAGCACTTAACGAATCTGCAAAATATTAATCGAGGCAGTCTTGTAGCCTTGCCGGGAGTACCGAAGTACTAATCAGAGCAGTGCCGTGGCATATAACGGGAGTACGAAGTACTAATCGAGCAAGTCTTTATGTGGCGACTAGCAAAATGCAGTACTAATCAGAGCAGGGAGTCTTAGTAGCACTAACGAGATAGAAGTACTAATCAGAGCAGGGAGTGCTGTGTCATTTAATAAGCGGTCTCGGGTATTTTATAATTATAGATTAGTAACTTACTATCTTATAATAGAGCATTAGCAGCCAACATGTGTTCATGACAGATCGTATCTCATATCTTTGGTAGGTATGATGTGTGTATTATGTAATCACACCTTATTCATGTATTCTTTTTCTTATGTGGATCCTACTTTGCCGGGAATTGGAATCAATCCGATCGGGTCATCGAACTATAGTTATGGCATTTTCATGCCAACTAGTCATTTACGATTTTACCGGTACAGATTGAAATACTCACTTTTCTGGTCTTAAATTCATACTTGGTACTATATCTTTGTACTCTTTTAAATTTAGGTGCTAAGGGTTCTATTCCAGCTGAATCACCCAATTCGAACATAGAAACTCAAGTTACGTCAAGCTTGGCTTCGGACTACTCTATGATCCAGGTTCAGGAAATGGGCTTGCACATAGCCCCACTTTAAGTGAATTTTTGGGCTATGTAAAGTCAGAATTTGGAGATACCTATTAGATTATGTTTAGTTCTCCTTGAAGTCTATTTTAAATGGCCACTTGAATCACTCAAATCGGATAAGAAATGAGCAAGTTATGACCAAAATACAAAAACTGGTCGAGGCAGAAGAACGAGGAGCAGGGTGTCTTAGAGTACCTTATAGTAATAATATCAGTACACTTTGGCCAAAAATGACCAGAGCCCGAAAGTGTACGGTACAAGCTCAAGGTGTCTTAGGTACACTTCACCAAAATGCCCGAATGGGTATTTTCTCCCCCTTTCATCACTTTCTCCATAGATCACTTCTAATGCATCCTTCATCAAAAACTAACATGGAATCCCTCGGCAACTCCCTGAATACTTTTAATTTGCAAGAATCCTAGGATTCATACCAAAATTCACCCAATTCTACAAAACCTTGGAATTGTGAAAATTCCCATATCTACTCCCTTATCATCTAGGGCTTTTCAACCAAACTTCCCTTAAATCTGAGTTAAATTGTTTGTAACAAAACAGAAAAGGAACCAAGTGTGGCCAAATGAAACCACAACAATCCATAATCCATACACAAATTCATGCAAATCAAGCATCCATACTTAAATTCAGTTTCATACCTTTGCTTGCTCTTCCTCCCTTCCTCTTCTTAACTGCTTTCCTGCTACTCCTTCCTTTCCTCTCCTTCCGAAGTGAGCCTCTTGTTTGGAGACCAAATTAATGCATTTTGGTCTCTACAATATTTATAATAAAGTTTTAATTAATTAGCTTTTAAGCCTCCAACTTCCATAATTACATTCTGAATCTTATTATTTATGCTTTGGCCTCTAATTATATTAACCCATGTCTTTATTACCCTTTTGGACAATTTCTTTGATTTTGTCTTTAGTTGTATAAAATTTTCGGGTTTCTAACTTTCCATATTTTCATTAAATTTTAAAAATTTTAATTTATGTCTACAAAATACCACAAGCATGTTAACTTATTTAGGGTATATTTCGGGGTGTTACAATCAAAGAACAACCCAAGAAAAAAAACCAGTTGTGCATTTTAGGATTTTTGGTTAGGGTTGATGTCTACCCAATACACCTTTACTTTCAAAAATTTTTGGGGACACATGAGCCATATTTTGCTCATGCTTCCTTCAATAAAATGATAGCTTTATGAGTCTATTTTCAGTAGGAATAGGAATCATCTCATTTGGATCACCCAAACTCAAGTTATGGCATTTTAATGCCAAACTGATCGGTATGCCCATCTCCTTTCGATTACCTACCTGTTATTCTCAATTTCCAGGTGTCTTAAATCCATAATTTTGGTAATAGTTCAGCCACTAATTTGAAGCTATGGTTCTAAGTTTTCTTCTCCAATTGTAATCATCTAATTTGGATCACCAAAACTCAAGTTATTGCATTTTACATCCAGACTACTCTAATTTGCAAAACATAATCAGATTGTTCTTGCACATAGCTCTACTTTGACGGGTTTCTAGGAACTTTGGGGTTACAAATTGCATACACATTAAAGTAAATTATTTTCTGGAAATTACAGTTTTACCTATAATTTTTGAATCATTCAATTTGGATGAGTGAAACTCAACTTCACAGTCAAAACACCTGACTACACCCAAAACGGAGCATACGGGTGCTTCTGAAACTTACAGCTCGCCCATATTCGGGAGCCTTAGAGCTATAATTTTCTCCTGGTCCCTTCTATAAATTTGTAGCTCTAGCTCTTATGGTTCTTTACCAATTGGAATTACTCAATTTGGATGATTATAACTTAACTTATAGCCAAAACAAAAACAAGGGTTTTGAAAATTTTTGACAACATCTCCTTTAAAACTTCATCATTTCCTTTATACAAAAATTCATCAACAACAATCCAAACCACAATATAACAGCTCAGAGCAACCCCCAAAACTAAAATAAACCAATAAAAATCCATTTTACACAAAGCTAGGGTTTTTCTAATTCAAACTTAACCAATCCAAACCACAATACACCATGAAATCTTACCCAATACAATCCCAAAACGAACTACAACATTTCAAAGACTTATACCATTTGGGGTTTTATTAAACCCAAACACAAGTAGAAAGGGGGTTAGGGTTAGGTTTTTCATACCTTAAATATTGATTCTCTTTCCTTTCTTCTTCCTCCTTCTTCTTGATCAACTTGTCCCTTAATTACATGGAGAAGAAATCACAAATCCCTCTCTCCTTCTCTTAATCGGAATGTGCCCTAGCCTTTCTCTTTAACGCCTTGAAAATATCCTAACAGTTTTATAACATGTTCAGGGTGTAAAATAAATTAAATTATATTTTTTCGACGTTTAAATGGCTGAAAACGAAAAATGATACAAACTCGAAAATTTTACATGAGCCAAATAAATTTGGTAAAAAAATGTCAAATGAGGACCTAAGGGTCATAAATGAGGAGTGTAAATGTTAAAATGAAAATGAAATGAAATGAAGTGAAAATGAAAGTGAACTGAAGCTTTAAAGTGAGAAAAATAGAAAAAAATAGGGAATTAAAGTGTGTGTAACCAAACAAGAGCTTAGTGAAGGATTTGGATTAAAGACCAAATATTGGTCTTTGAGAGACATTCTCTCAGTTCTCTCATTATCTCATCTCCAGCGTCTCTCAAACCCTCCATCTCCCACATTCCATTTAAGAATCGAAATCAATTTGGGAAATGATCTCATTCTTCAAAGATTTGTTCATCTCTTGTCTAAGCCCTAACTAGTTAAGCACCCTAAAGCTGACAAAATGTGGAGGTGATCTATGGTGAGCGTTTAGGCTAAGGTCAAGCAAAAAAAAAAAGGAAAAAAAGCGGGTTTTTCAAGCCCTTCTTACTTGAGAGTAAGTGTAACTCTAGTCTAGATGCATGGAAATGCTAGAGTATTAGGGTAGAAATCAACCCTAACTGGAAAACCTAGAATGGCAGACTAATATTTCCCTGTTTTTGTCGTGTTTATGTTGGAATAGGAATCGGAGAAGATAAAGCTTGAGTTAAGATCAAGACTAAAAGGAAAAGAGACCGAAGCCCGGCTCTTTTGGTTTGTTCTTCTTGCTTCTCCTCCCTTTCCAAGTTTATGTTGTTCAAGAAGCAAATTTACATTTGCAGTATGAACATGAATGTGTGCTGTTTGGAACCAAAAAAGAGATGTTTTGAGTAGTGTAAAGTGATTTTGAATGCATCATCAAGAAAATTGCATGTGTGTTCTATTGGGGCGCAAATGGTGATTTAGTGTTGACTAAGCATTTTCAAAGAGGATTAAACATGAAAAAGAGAGAAAGAAAATGAAAACGAGAGAATCGGGAAATTTTCGCAAACCCCTGCGAAAATTTACCAACCTCTATCTTGAAAAGAACTCACGGGGGCTGAAATTGAGCCTTTTGGTTGAAACAAACTTCAATCGACGTATAACTTTTGCATGAACTCAGTTCATAGTTCTTGGATTCTATGGAAGATCTTTGAGTCTAGAATATAACCATTTTGCCATTGAATGGCAATTGGTTCTCACATGTTGATAAAATTTGATTGTAGCACCAAGTGTTTAAATTATTTGGATTTGTGTTGGTGTTTAAGTTGGAGTTTTCCTTTCCCAATCCCCACTAAATTAATAGTAGAACCATGTGGGTGTCCCATAGCCCACAAATAGGATTAAAAATAAGGCATAACAATGCCTAAAATGAATGTTAAGGATTTTCTAAGGAGGAGGAATTAGGGAAAAAGAAAGAAAGAAAGTATGGAAAAGGGGAGTCGGGTAGAAAGTAAATCTAAACAGAACTCCTAGAATACCTGACTAATAATATGATTGTTAATTGTATTGGAATAGGGGCTGACGAGGAGGAAAGCCCGAATTGATCGAGATTTTTTGGATTGGAATTACAGTGCAACAAGCTATTTGGTTTGTTCTTCGACTCTCACTTTTGTTTCCATTTTGGAGTTTGTTCTCTACTTCTCTCTCTCTAATTCCAAAGTGTTTGAATGATTACAAAATGATTTGAATTGTTGAAATGATTTATAAGAAAAATCATATTTGTTTGTTTTAATTGATTTGAGGCAATTGATTGTGAAATGATTTGCATATGAAAAATTGCACGAGTATTGAAAATGAATTGTTTGTATAAATATACATATTATCTTTGTATTTTGCTATGAATGATGAATACCATGTAATAGATATTACAGCATTAAAATTCGAGTTGAGGATAGATTGGTATACCAATAAGGTCAAATTAGCAATACTACGAATGAACGTAATGACGTATCATTTTGATCCGTAGCCCAGCAGGACAGTATTGGTAGTGTTCAAGAATTGATTTTTAATAACCGATCCCGTAGCCTAATGGGGCCCATGCTTGTGTTATAAAAATAAAATGTTTTATATCGACTGACCCCTCCTGACCCGGCGGGGCTGTGCGTGATTTCATTATCCGATGCCAAAGCATATATTAGAATTCGTTTTAAAGAAAATTAAAATTATAAGAAAAATTATGAAATGCATGATTTGTGTTTTGAATGATTTATTGCGTATGAAATGCGTATTTGGAATGAGCAAATAAGCGCATAAAATGAATGTATATGAAATTAATATATGTATTGTATTGTATTAATCATTCAAAAAAGTTAAAAAACATTGTTTAGAAAAATTGCATGATTTGTATTAAATTGAAATGGAAGAGAGAACTATATAGAACCACTAAGCATGAAAATGCTTAGTGAGTTGTTTTATCATCGCGTAGGTACTGAGAGAATAGGTACAAAGCCAAGGGCCGCTGAGATTCAGAGTCATCATCAAAGCCACACGGAGGATAAGGAAATCTCTGTCATATGCATACATGAATTTGATTTGACTATTTTTGTATTGAAATTTTTGTTTTGTAAATGTTTTTGATATTGAAAACGGCTAATAATTCTGTATTGTATCACGGTGGGAAATAGACCAAATGGGTATATAATGACATATCGAATGAAAGAAAAAAAAAAACAAACTAAAATGCATTTGCAAACAAATGATGGGCTTCCTTTAAGTTAAAAATGATGTTTACATATATATATATATATGTTCATAGGTTAATTATTCTTTACAAAAATGAGCATTTATGAAAATGTCTTAAATGAGAAATTGCAATTGGATTTGAATGGTATCAAAACGAGTAACGCCAGAGCTACGGTATTAAGAAAACGTATTTGTATTTAGTAGTGTTTGAACATGTCGTAAAAAGTAAAAGTCTTGGTAATTATAACGGACACTACATTCTCCCTTTTTCCTTTCCAAATGTGAGAAATGGCATTTACAAGACCAAATTTAGTCTTAAGCCTTAAGTCTTCATAAGGCCTTGTTTAGCTTGCGCATAAATTCCTGTTTTCCCATTTGTCTCATTTTAACTCTTCATTTCACTTTCATTTTCACTCCATTTCATTTTCGTTTTAACATTTACCTCCTCATTTATGACCCTTAAGTCACATTGACATTTTACCAAATTTATTTGGCTCTTGTAAAATTTTCGGGTTTTTATCATTTTTTTGTTTTTAGTCATTTAAACACCGAAAAAAATATAATTTAATTTATTTTACACCCTGAACATGTTATAAAACTATTAGAGTAGTTTAGCCAACTATAAACTACATATTGAAGCTATTTCGGCGGATGATCGATATCAATCAAAGCGCTAGCAAAAGAAACTCGTTAGGGCGGCCATGGTGAATGTCGTCCATATAGAAAGCGGCCAGGAAGCAGAGCCCATAGATGGTTCCATATCCTTTGCTCCAATTAACCCGAACAGGATCATTGTACCTCATTATGGTGCACTGGTACTCACCCTCTGTATTAATGGTTTTGATGTGCATAGGGTGCTAGTGGATCTAGGTAGTGCGGTAGACTTGCTACAACTCCCAACCTTCACATAGATGAAGCTTTCTCTGGCATCTTGGTGAGTCGAGCGAATCCTCCTGCGGCCAGCGGGGTGACTACAACCACGTTAGGAGATGTCACACTCCTTGTGAAAGCTGGGCCAGTGACTCAACGGGTTTTGTTCTTAATCGTAGAAGACTTTGGGTCTTATAGTGCTATAGTGGGCCGGACCTGGCTGCACTCTATGAAGGTCGTGTGGTCAACATACCACCAAATGGTAAGCTATTTGACAAGTATGAGCGAGGTCAGATCTTTGGGTAACCCGATTTGTTTGTGCGACAATGCTATCAATTGACCATGCATGAGCGAAGGGTGCGGTCGAGAACGACCTCCTGGGCGATCTTATACGTGTAGTAATCAGTATGCCACCTAAATCAGGGAGGAAGAAAAGGACATGTTGGCCGTAGACCCATTGGAAGAAGTGGATTTAGACGAAATTTGAAATTTACCTATATCAACTCCGTGACGATGAAGAGAGGCACGAGTTATGACTTGCGCTACTACACAACATTGATGTATTCGCTGGAACGCCGATATGGTTGGGATAAGCCCAACGGTGGCTTCTCATAGACTGAACGTCCTCTCCACAACCAAGCCCGGTAAAGGCCCGAAAGGGTGAGCGGTTCCACCCGAACCGACATCAGATTATTCAGATAGAAGTGGACACAAAATCTCTTCTATATGCTTGAAGTTTATAAAGGAGGTGAAGTATCCTAAACGGCTGGCCAATGTGGTAGTGGTACCAAAAGGGTGGTAAAGTGGGCGCGTGTGTGTAGGCCTGGATCTCGTGAAGCATGTCTTGGGACGACTTCCTTACCCGCAGGATAGATCGGATTGTGGGCCTTGACAGCGGGCATGGCATCTATCGTTTCTAGATGCCTTATTCGGATATCACCAAATTCCTATGCACCCGCCTGACGTGGAGAAAACAACCTTCATCATGCCCCACAGGTTGTACTGCTACAACGTAATGCCGTTTGGCCTGAAAAACAAAGGGGCAACTTATCAAAGAATGGTGACCAAGGTATTCCAACCCCTAATAGGTAAATCTATGGAGGTTTATATTGATGATATACTCGTAAAATCCAAAGAAAGCCCCGACCACACAATGCACTTGCAGAAACGCCGATGTTGTGAAGACACAACACTGAAACTTAACCCTTTGAAATGCGCATTGAGGTGGAGGTTGCGAATTCTGGGTTTATGGTAACATAGAGGGGGATATAGGCTAATCCCATCCAACTCAAGGCCATAATGGAGTCCCAGGCCGCCACTTCTAGAAAAGGGGTATAACAATTGATTGGTCGGCTGACGGCCCTAAGGCGGTTCATTTCTCGCTTCACAAATCGTTTGAAGCCGTTCTTTGCCACCCTAAAGGGAGCCCAACGGGCCGGCTGGAATCAAGATGTTGGCTTGACACTTGCGGTAGTCAAGCGATATCTCCACTTACGAACCACCCGATCTGGCTGGCCACGAAGCGGGTGGGCGGCTCTATCTTGACATGGTTATTTGTATCAATAAGTGCGATTTTATTTAAAGAAGGCGAGCAATGGAAGCGAGCCATATTCTATATAAAGAAAGTCCTTGTCCCGTGAGCTTCGATATACGTCTCGACGGCGAAATTGGCCTTAGGTAGCTACTAAAAAACTCCGCCCCTACTTCAAGGCGCACCCTATCATTATACTCACCAACCTCCCCCTAAGGAGCACCATAAACAAGCCCGATCTGTCGAGGCGGATGGCTTGGTGGGCGGTTGAGTTGAGTGAGTTCAGTATTTAATATAAACCCTGTCTGGCAATGAAGGGGCAAGAACTGGCTGACTTTCTAGCAGAGGTTCCTCAGCAGGAAATGAAGTCAGACAACTTCGATTGGTGGATCTGAATGGATGGGCCGCGACACATGTGGGAACAGTTGGGGCTACACAACTTAAAGCCCCGATGGGGAAGTAATAAATTTGAGCCTGTCGTTTTGGATTTTCACACTTATAACAATGGCCAAGGAGTATGAAGCAATAATAGCAGAAGCTTGACCTGTGAATGTGTATCCTTAGAAAAGATCATCATAAGGAGTGACTCTCAATTAGTGGTTGGCCAGGTAAACGGTGAATATGAGACAAGGGACCAGCGCATGACCAAGTATGTGAGTCTAGTTAACTTGCGTTTGGGAAGTTTCACAGCTTAGCGACTAGAGCATGTCTAGAGAAATTCTAACTGAGAAAGCAGACGCTTTGGCAGCAATAGCCGCGTCCCTACCAATAAAAGAAACAGTGTTCCTCCCGGTGTACTACCTGCCAAAATCGTCAATCACTACTAGTTGGGTAAATGAAATAGATGACACGGGTTCTTCTTGGATGACCCCCAATAGTTTGTTGTTGTTATTTGATTGAGGCTGCAGGACAATAGAGTCGACCATAAGATCCAGTCAGTGGTTTGGTTTCTCCTCGTTAACAATCAGCTATATAGCCCGGTCCTGGGTGGGCCACATCTTGTCTGCCACCCTCGTGAGAATTTGTAACATCTCGAAATATACCCCTAGCAGTTTTGGTTTTGTTTAGGGTATATCAAAAGTTAAATGGAAGTACTAGGAAATAAGGTAGAACCCAGGAATTAATAATAAAACCAAGGGTAAATTAGTAATTTACCACTTGAGGACTTAAGTGTCATAGATGAATAGATTGGATGCAAAAATAGAAATTTAATAAGTTATGGGAATAAAGGCAAATAGAGAAAGTTGGAATAGAAATAGAAGAGAATAAAGGGCTTAAATGCAAAATGAGAAAGTTAAAAGTCAAAAATGGGTTTTTGTCTTGGCCAAACATGGCCTTAACAAACATGGGCTTTAAAAAAGAGAGACCAAATTTGAGTCTCTCCAATTTAGGAGGAAACCAAGTGGAGAAGAAAAGGAGAAGAGAAGGAGAGAGAAGAGAAGAGAGAGAAGAGGAAGAGGAAGGAAGGAAATCAAGCAAGCCAAGATCAAGAGGTATGGAACTTTGGATTTTGTATGGAACTACATGGGCTTTTAAAGCTTGGAATTGTTTTCCATACAATTGCATGGTTATTAGTTTGTTCCCAAAAACCTAGGGTTTTGTTAGGATTTCTTCCTAACCCTAGAATTCTTAAAAGTAAGCTTGGTAAAACCTTGAATAGGACAAGAAGCACATGAAATCCTCCCTTTGAGGTTGGATTCATAGTTCAATGGCAAGTAATGAGTTAGGGTTTAGAAGAAGCCTAGCTAATTACACATGTTAGGGTTATGTATGGATCATAACCCATATTAGAGTGGGTTTGAGAGAAATTCATGAAGGATTTTTGAAATAAAAGAAGTATTGAAAGAAGAATTAAGTAAAATTGAGGTTATAGGATGAATTTGGAATGGCTTTGAGGTGTTTATGGAGTATAGGGTTGTTTGGGTAGCAAAATATGGAAATATGGAACAAAATACGTGCAGGCATTTGGTCACATGTACGGTACTGGCTTGAACATGTACCGGTACACCCTTCGAGAACCGAACATGTAGGTGAAGTCACACATGTGCACAGCCTGTTTGGTGTTTTTCAGTTTGACCCCGGTTTTGTATTTTGGCCATAACTTGCTCATTTATTATCCAGTTTAATTGATTCAAGTGTCCAATTAAAATAGACTTCAAGAAAAACACATCCATATAGAAATAGACATTGTCAAATTATATGACTCTAAGTGGCCCAGAAATCCACTCGAAGTGGGACCATGTGCAAACCAAATTCTGGTTTCAGTGTTGAACATAGAGAAGTCCGGGTTGTTTCGGACGTAACTTGAGTTCCGGTGCTCCGAATTGAGTGATTCCAGTTGAAATAGAACCCTTAGCACCTTATCTTTAAATGATAATTATAAGGACATAGTGTCAAAAATATGAGTTAAGACCCCTTAAAAATAAGTAATACAAACCGTCCCCTATAGAAAATCGGTAAAATAACTAGTTGGCATAAAAATCTGTAGCACTTTATTTTGGATGATCGATTGGATTGATTCCAATTCCTAAGTAAAATAGATTCATAGAGGAATAAGAATATATGAATGAGTGTGATTTCATACACATCATACTATATAAAAATATGAAGTCTTATATACTTACAATAAGCCCAAGAAAGCAAGAGAAAATAAAGAAAATACAGTAATAACCATGGAATGTGTCAAAACATGAATATGATAGGTATAAGTCATAAGATATGATAAGATATGATAGGATATGTCATAAGATCTACGATAGTCTAAAAGTACCTGATTGATGAGCGCGTATGAATATAAGATTATATGTTGTGAACATATGATTATCATGCATGAGCGAATAGATGGAACATGATAGAAATATAGAAAGTATGAATAGATAAAAAGACATGACGAGAATATGTAAGTAGTAGGAATATATGATGAGCATTACCGAGAAAGGAATAAGATGGAACATGCTAGAGACACATGGTAGAAAGGCGTAAATGATAAAACAATGGAATAAGTAAAAGATGACAAAGCGTAGGAGCCAAGAACATTTGCATAAATGATAAAGTACATATATGAAAATGTGAATGAGTAAAGCTTTACATGATAGGAATATAGAAGTACAAAATAGCTAAATCATGATAGAAATGTATAAAATGATATAAAGAGATATGACTATATGTAATATATAGATATGAGAGCCAGTAATGTCATGAAACTACGAGATATGAAATTAATGCGAGTAAAGTAATGATAGTATATGTGCATAAGCAATTATGATAACAATAGTTATTCATGCTTATGAAATATGCAAATATAATAAGTGATTATTAATACCTTGGGGACTGGTAGAGGGATAGATAGGCATGCCTATAGGGAAGATCGATTCTTTGCGGCATATTCATAGACATATATTGAGGCCCAGTTTGGGTCGATGATATGAGATCCGTTTGGATCGGGTGGCCCATGAAGTCACGTAGGCAGAGATCAGCACTTTCGTGCGGTGATAGTACCTTCGAATTACCCCGATAGCATATGACATAGATCCTGCATCTCGTGCGGTGATGATACCTCAGTATTAACGACCCGGAGATCATTGCCTCGTACAATGTTAGTACCTTCGAGTACACATAGTTTCCCGTATCCGCTTCTAAGGTATTTGCAGACATGAAACCAAAAAGGAAATGATATGTATAGAAGATATGAAGCGATATGAAACATAACAGCATTATGCGATGAAATCTGAGCAATTACAAGAACAAAATGATACGGTATAAATTGATATGAAAATAAGTATATGAACACGAAAAGTAATAAAGAAATTATCTGAAAGCCTGAAAGTATAAGATAGATAGAATAAGAAAGTACAAATGTATATGAAGTATGGGAATAGTACGGAGGATAACGAGGATCACTGAAAGTACAAGATGAACACCTATATTAGGAAGAGAGTATACAATAGTACAAGTAGGAAAGTGAAGAATGCAATAAATCATAGAACCGAAGAAAGATGAAAAAGACATAGACTAGAGACATGCTATGTAACTTGACAAGAATAGGAACATTGAAAAGACATATAACAAAGGCGTGAAAGATAGACACGGGATAGGAGTATAGGAATATATAAAGTACTCAAATAGGAATACAGAAAAAGTATAAATAAAGGAGATGCTAAAGACATAGAACATGCTAATAGAAAAGATTGACATGCAATAGGAATATCGGATATTAAGGAATTAGATTATAGAAAATGTTTAGATATATATAATGCATATGTATAAGCTTGTGACGATCGCCATTGGTGGTTGGCCATGCTTATGTTCTATAGCGTAGCTTAGCGCGGTGTTGATCCGTGTAGGTATAGAAGCTGAAGACAAGGATATACGACAAGACATTCCACGTCAGCGAGACGAGGCCATCTCGGGAGATAGGTGCTCCTGTTGTAAATCTCACGATGTTTTGTAATAGAAATTGTGTTGTATAAGTAAAGGGACTACGTATATGTGTATGGTGTGATGGACACCACTCGGTGGTGGATTCTTTGTATATATAAATGATTTTTTTGTTATTACGAGGAAATTATTTGTATACCCACGAGAATGCAGGTATCGCTGAGAAAGAAACGGAGTTAATGAGTCCCGGTAAGTACAATATATAGTATAGATAGTCTCGCCCCGAACCCGGTTCGGATCGCATGTCGGTCGGTCGGGATCGGGGCGTGACAGGGACAGTATATATTGGCAGAACTCCACAATGGAATATCTGGCGGAGCCATCCGGGCGGCGGGACCACGGCGCGCCAGAGCTCATACCCCCGAGGCTCGCGTGGCGTCATGCTACGGATCACAGCCACCCACATGTTGAAAAATGTGGCCAGATTTGCCCGACGCAGCCCGGAATCTTAAATCCCTCGGCCCAAAATTTAACAACCATAACAAGCCCCTGACCCTTCGCTTAGTGGGGTATTGATATAGTTGGGCCACTACCTACCTCCGGCTTAGAAAAAGCTGCTACTGGTTACCACCGATTACTTTAACATATGGATAGAGGCTGAAGCCTTCGCATCCATCAAAGACAAAGAGGTCATTTAGTTTATATGAAAAAACATTATGTCTGATTCGAGGAAATACCTAATCGATTATGACAATGGGCTAATTGATAAGCTTAGGGTATAGGAATTTACTGTGTGAAGATAAAGCTGTACTCGACCAGTACCCATAGAGCAACGGCCAGGCAGAAGCATCTAATAAGACTCTCCTATTAGCCCTCAAAAAACACTTGCATTCAGCCAAAGGAAAGTGGGTAGAAGAACTACCATGAGTTCTATGGGATTCTGAGAACAACAGTCGGCGGCGAAGCAAGAAGTGCATCATTTACGCACCCATTCGGGATGAAGGCTATCATCCCCATGGAAATCAGGATGCCCACCATTCGGACGGATATTTATGAGGAAGCAAATGCCGAATCAATAACTAAAGACCTAGACACAACGGGCCAGACGGGGGCCGGCGGTTTGTGAGCATATCATCTCAGTAGAGGCCGGCAAACTTACCTGTTGACTGTGAAGCGCATGCATTCAAAGCGGAGTGAGTTAGTCATAAAAGGGTCTTTTTCGGCTTTCTGACCAACCCTAGCGGACGGGGAAGTTCCAAAGCCAAGCGGGAGGGACCATACGATTAGTGCAGTGGGACGGTTGGGTCTTATGCGTTGAGTAAAGTGACGGGAGTTTATTGTTCCCAGAATGTGAACTCTCTACCATCACCAAAATCTTACCCGATGATGCTTCTTTGAGGATATTACCATCAATAAAAGATTATTCTTTACACATTTCCTCTTACAACCTACAATTGCTTCTTCCCTAAAATATCCAGATATGGTTGATGTCCTGCTGGAACATAAGAAGTCCATATATGGTTGTTGCTCTGCTGGAAAATTTACAAATCCAGATATGGTTGATGTCCTGCTGGAAAATTTAAAAGTCCAAATATGGTTGTTGCTCTACTGGCAAATTTAAAAATCCAGATATGGTTGATGTCCTGCTGCAACATTAAAAGTCCAAATATGGTTGTTGTCTTGCAGGCAAAAAAGTCCAGATATGGTTGTTGTCCTGTTGGCATATTTAATAGTCCAAATATGGTTGATGTCCTACAGGTACATAAAGCATCCAAACATGGTTATTGACTTGCTAGCATTTTCAAAATAGAGAGCCAAGGCATAGTTGCCATCACGAAAATGTTTTTTCATTAAAACATGACCCAATACAATGCGCTAAAAAGCACCAAGGGTTATAAGGGATGGTATGTATCATGGTGGAAAAGCAACGCAGCTTACAAAAATCTCTAAAAAACAGCCCAAAACTAATATGAGCGAAAGAGTTAGCCTAACTCCTCTACGACGGCGCCCTCCACGGATCTTTCGCGCTTAGGTAGAGTGAACCTTGTGTATGGCTTCAATGGATCTTGCGGCGGGGCACCAGTTGCAAACTCGGAGGAAGTGGGTCAGCAGAGTTAGGCATGCCATCCGGAATCCTTGGTCGGTCATCGCGGATGCTATGTTTGAACACACAACATCCATAGCCATAAGCGAAAATTTGCTCCAAGGCTTTATGGTAATCTTCCACCATGGCCTGCGTAAAACAATTGAGAATGGAGAGACATGATTAATCTCTAGATACCTAGAGTTCTAGTAAGAATGACGTCAACAACCTTAAGCGAGCAAACTCATCCTTGACCCTCGCGGGTCTTCCTCATAGTCGCGAGGCATCTCGCATCCCTCTTGACTCATCCTACCCTTTCTTGGCCTCACCGCGCCAGGACTAGCCACCTTAGCCTCGTGTTTGGCTGGTGGCACCTGCTTTCTGCACTCGATCTTCTCCACACACTAGCTTAGGCTTCCTACTTCCAAAACTTTGCCTTGGCCAAAGAAGCGTCCAAGGCTTGATGCTTAGAAAGCAGTGATTAGGGTGTAAAGCCCCGTGATCTCTCGACATTGTCTGGCCAAAATTTGAAACTCCACTGTGTTGGCGACCATATTTCGGATGGTTGTCATAGCATGTGAAAAATAGAAACTCTGATAGGTGTGGAGCGAGATAACAACCCGAGCAAAGTACCACGTACTGGATTCGGTGATCGGTAAAGTCATGGTTGCGGATGAACATCCAGTCGCCAGCCTGGCCCGGAAACCTCCTTACTTAGGTAGGCAGGGAACATAATGGAATACTGTTCTGTGTGTGCTACTATCGGTATTTGAAAATAATTGGGATAGAGGTCGCGCATATGGATGGCCAGGCTGGCTTAAGGCTAGTTTAGAGGCTCCGGTGATGGATGCACCGCAAAAATTAGGGGCAACCATGCCCGCTAAAGGAGTGATCCTCTCATGAGGAAGAACATACGTACTCAGCAACACTTGGTAAGATGGCCTTCTCTCCCCTGCTGGAAATGCGGTACTTCTTGTGGAAGCAGGCGGGGAGTAGCGGGCCGACATCTACACGAAGGGGACCCCTCACCAATTTTGTCCACACTAGGAACCCCGACAGGGATTCCCCCCTCCTAAGGTGCACTATCCTCGTTGGGGGTGCCTTCCAAAACCGACTAATCGTGGAGCTTGATGGATGATCCATTAGGATTATTACTTGATCCGCTACACTTAGCCTCGTGCGGGTGAGAGCAGCAGGGCGCTACCCATTAGGTATGGGGGTGGGCTCATCCTCTAAGTCCGCATCCCGCTTTCTTATCCGTGCAGCAAACCCGACGACAAGCATAGATATTCCGTCCTCCTCTCTCGAGACTGTATGAAATACCTTGATCCATGAAGCCTTCAACGCAGCGTGCTTCTGCTGTTTGCGAGTCCTTTTCCTCACCCATTCTTTCTTTCCAAGCTGGGAGGCAGGCTGCGGACGTTGGGGCTGCGTGATCTGGACAGGCCCCACCAAAGTCCCTGTGGTAGCCTCCGCTGGATCTTCCTGAGCAACAACTACCTTAGAAGAGCTTCTTTGGGCTGGGCACGAGTCGCGAGAGCAGAAGTGCTCCCCTGATAGGCTATGTAGGCTGACGAGCATGGAAAGAAGGGGATGATGTAAGGAAAGGCACAAGTGGCCAATTCTTGCAAGTTCCTCATCGTTAGCAGAAGCTCATGATTGCGCTCTGCCTCTACTATCTCCAGTAGTCACTTGATGTTTTCCAGGCCAGTCTTCTCTATCCAATTAACCAGATGACCTTGCCCGCGCTTACTTGAATATCACCAAGAAAAGCAATGTATGGAAAAAAAAATGAGCAATCTCATAAGACGTGAACTGCAACCAAACTCAAACCAACCTGGAAATACAAGAGATTGATTCACATCAAATGGAAGCCTTGAGGAGCCGGGTGTCTCGTACCACGGACCCTTAACTAGAACAACCCCCTTCGCCTCTATCTTTGAGTCTAGGAGCTTAGTTACAAATTGTAGTCGGGGGCTATGAGCCAACATGGACAGCTGGCCACCAGTCCTTAGCTTTAGTGTATAAACGAAACATATCTCTACCAACGAAATATCCGGTTGGTAGAGAAGGTTAAGAACACTACAACCCATCAAAATCTAAAAAACATTTGGATGAATAAGTGTAGGAGGAGCCCGGGTAACGTGTAAGAACTGCTTCATTAATGACAAAGCCGGGAACCGAAGTCCAGTTGTGAATTGCTCCCAAGTGAAGTAGATGGTGTTATTCGCACGTACTGCGATGAAGCGAGGCTTCTTATCTTGTCACGAAAATTGAAACTAGTGCATTTGGGGCTCGACGAAAAGACTCAGTCCTCAGTAAACATAAAAGACACAAGGCGCTGCGTGGGTGACTCACTGAGTGGACCTCTTCACATTGCACAACTTTGGCCCCGAGTGAAGTCTCCTCTTGACCCTTCATCATTCTACAAGCAAACAAAGAACGGGGATCAATTCAAGGATCTCTTGGAAAAACGATAAGCAAGACTAACACCTTAGACTAAGGAGTTCCCTAAGAACTGTTGAGGCGCACCCAAGAATGGGTATGTCCTCAAACACTACATACAGATCCGTCACCGGGGCCTTAACGGCGGCGGAAAAGCACGTATCCAAAACCACCCTCACAAATTAAAGAAAAAAAGAAAAAAAGAAACCAACCAGGGATTGAAAATAGTCTAAAATCCTCAGCAACTCCTTCCACACGAAATCTTGAGGGATAGCAATGCTGAATAATCCTTGGGCGAAAAGTTTCAAACAACAAAGAAAGTAATGTCTGTACCCCTATATATGGCAAGGCGTGAGCAGGCACATTAAATGCCATGATAGGTCAGTCATAATTACGGGAGACATGCTTATCTCCTCCTACGCTTCATATTCACAAGGCGTTTCATTTCTTTAGGGCACTGAAAACAAACAAATAAACTCATTAGCGTTAAGCAGCGCAAATGCTGGATCCCTACTTGACCACAAGGCCCTCGGCCTTACGGGGCCTAGGCCCGTCGTTTGTTAGGTCCTTGGGTTTGCCCGCCTCTAGAGCGGCCCGAGGTGCGTGGTATGTAGAGCGCGAGAGGTAACCTCGGTACGGGAAAATTCAAAACCCATCCTCAGCCGGTGGGGCTTCTGGCCAGATTTCAAATCATGACTCCACAGCAGTACAAAAAATAGAGAGTGAAAAATAGAAAGCTCGACGTACAAGTATGTAACCAAATGATTAAAATACCTTGACTTAGCCGAGTAGTTACATAAAGCGAGGACAAAAAACATATCCAAAGCGATCTAGATAGATCCATTACAAGATGTCAAATGGCGAGCTAAGCTATTAATTGCCAAAACAAGGAAGAGGTAAAAGGAAGGTTAAAAGGAAGAGGTGAAAGGAAGAAGAAAAAGAAGTGGAAAAGGTCAAAGAAAAAGAAGAGACTGAAGCGCTTCGCTCTAAGGCTCTCTTTATCCTAACCTTACACCTTGACCAACACAGGGGGGACCTAGCCCCAGCGTAGAACCCTGAAAGAAGGCCAGCTGCGTAATCAAGCCCCTTGTCAATGACCTCGAGCATTTGTGCAAGATGACAAGAACAGCGAAGGAGATGTTGGCATAGTTAGGCCTCTCGTCCAAGACATCTGATGGGTCAACACAGATATCATCTTCAAACACACAATATCCATTATAGCAAATAGCCATAGAGAACTACGGAAATCACTCCACTCCATAACCTCTCTGCCTTCAGGCCTATAGACGGGGTGAGGAGGCAATCCTGATAGTGAAGAGAGGCTTTGTATGAATGAAAGAAGAGGGAATCTATTAGCAATTTCATAAACCGACCCATATATATAGAGGTGGAACCTCTCGAGATAATACATTAAATACCATAGGGACATCGCATGTCATTGGTGCATTAAGGTTTTATATGCGCATTAATAGTCTGCAATTCTCCATATTGGAGGTCCCGAAACATAGTATTTCTCCTCGACTAGAAGAGCATAATCCTTTAGTCGAAGAAAAGAGGCGTGTAGGTATGGCTGGCCTTTGGGCGGGGAGCTGCTAGTTAATAAGCCGGTGGCCAGAGTCTGAGCCCCATTGCACGGCCGCCCACACAAGCGGCCCAAGGTAGCCATTGCATCAAAGCCACATGAGGTGCCGACAGGATGGTATAATCCTAGAACCGTTTGAGGATCTGAGAATCCCTCGATCGGTCAAATCCCCTCGCATATAGGTGGTTAAGTAACAAGTTTGTTAAGGAGGAAATTGTACATAGGCTGTTTATCTACGGATCTCCTAGCATCCAAACCCCATACGCCTCAAAAACATCAACCTTTAACAAGGAAGAATTGGTTTTTGATAAGGAGAGGATTTATTTCGCGTCTTGAGGATTATCTTTTCACGAAAATCGAGGAGAATTGGTATTTGATAAGGAAAGAGAGGTCTAAATGCAAAATCTAGAGATTATCTTTCCTAAAATCGAAAGCAATTCAAGTATAAAACAGAACTCTATGGCGGGGAAAGGTATCTGTAGTGGCCCCATTTGTCTTCCTTTTTCTTCCATTTCCATCATTTGTTAGGCTAAACGTCGGAGAGGTGGATTTGGCTGCCATTGCGGGACCCCCTTTTCTTTACGAGGGTTTATACCACACCGTTGATGCCTCGGAAGACAGATGAACCAGGTACTGACATAGACCACAATAAGGGGAACCATTCTATTTCCATAATGTGTACAAGAGAAAATAATCCAAGAATTTCTTTCTAAAAAATTCAAGTAGAGAAGCTGTAGGTTCTCTGTTCTTTCAAACGGAAACAAAAAAAAAAAGAGAGAATCTATCTCTCGCATATTGTCATATTGTGTTGTGTTAGATTCTGAACAGGTCTCTAAAAACTTCCAGAAACTATCCCATTTTAATCCATTAATATAATGGGTCGGGTCGGGTTAGCCCACCTGCGCACCCCCCCCCCAAACTCCAACAGCACTCATCAAGCTCATGTAAAGCCTGAAAAAAGCGTTAACATTGTGGATCACTGATATCTCATTTTTTTCAAATTCCAGGTGGGAATGCTTTATGTTTTCAAGTAGATGAATCATTTTGGTTTCGTAGATCAAATGAAAATGACAAATGGATTTGAAGACCATTAAGTAATCCAGCTCTCTTAAAATTTTTAAAAGACTTTATGGGATTTTTAGTTTAATATGAATTTAAGTATTTGGCGTCATGGCGTGTGACGCCTCTTTCGCAATAGTAGAAATTAAGCAAATCAAGCGAGGAATGTAATAGGCTCAAATACATAAATAAGAACAAATATTCAAATTGCAAAGACAGGTCTTGAACTCATGGCCTCCCAGTTAAACTCTAATAATATGTTAAGCAATGGTGCTTTTAAAGCGCTGAGTTTGCAGGATTTTTGAGTTTAACCATGAGATATAAATCTTCGCAAAGATATAAATATCACTTTATCTTTATACCCTGTTAGAAACCCTTAAATTGAAGTTAGAACTAACCCCCAGAATTCAATTGAAGGGGAACCATATGTCAATGGCAACAGTAATTTGAACCCACCGCGCGTCCCATTATGAGGTAACGTGATCATCACAATCACAAGCAAGGCTTTGATTAATTACAGTGTTCATCCACCTGGTTCATGAATATCATGAAATTTAGGACTAACAAGAAACGAAAGCCATACAAGGAACGGAAGCTCCATACTTAATTAGCCAGCTGATAAGGGGGGAGAGATTCATATCAGCAAGTAAATGACTTATTTACCTAACAAACAAGAAAATCGAAATCCCTGCAATAGTTGTAAACAGGCTTATGTCCTCTCAAATGCAGGAACTTGCAAGACAATACAGAAACAAACTAACTTCAAACCTAAATTGGCCAACATTATCTAACTTCTCATTAATGGCATAAATCTGATTTTCTATGAAGAGAACGTGATATTAGCCATATTAAGAATGATAGAATCCTATGCAAATTGGTTAGGAAGAATCCTATAGAAAAAGATATTGGGTTTGATGGTTTCCCAGCAAAACATTCCAAAATGCTTGATGATTCATGTGAAACAGCTTGCAGAGTAGCCTCTAGCGAGGTCCAAGTCACATGGCAAGCGGTTGGACCGAAAGGGGTTTCTTTAAGCCTTTAACTAATAAAACTGCCGAGACAAATAAGGGTCTTTCTTTTCTCTCTTTTTTTCCTATAGTTTCTACTTTCTAGTCATGCCCTGACCTGACTGTGCCTGCTAGAGTCTTTTGTATTGGCGGGACACGTGATTGATCAGGTCAGGTCCCCATGCATCCGTGACTTGATATGGACAAAATATACTGCCTTCAATTACGCCACAACAGGGCATGCTTTAATCCACATTTTCTCAGATAGGTTACGACGATTTTAGATTTAAAACATGAGGTTTAACAGTTTGAATTCTATAATTTATGTGTCTTTTTCTGATAGGGGCATACCCTGAAATTTCCTTCCTTTTTGCGGGTATGGATAAAGTTTGTTTGTTGACATTACAACAAAGCGTCCGGTTTTGCGCAGTTGATCCCGTGACCTGCACGATTCCCTTTGCGTCTCAGCCCATCAACGACCAACGAACTTTCTATAAATAGAACACCGACCTCCTCCTCAGGTCCCAAGTAGCAAGATTTCTTGCATTGATTTGAAGGGGTTGAAAATGGTTTCTGCTACAAAGTATCAGATTCTGAGTTTAACCCTTTGTTTTTTTACATTGTCTTGCTCAGCCTTCACTTCTAAGGACTATGCTGATGCCCTAGCCAAGTCCATTCTGTTCTATGAGGGACAGCGGTCGGGGAAGTTGCCGTCAAGCCAGCACCTCACATGGAGAGGCGATTCCGGGTTGTCTGATGGGTCATCTAATCATGTAATTAAGAATATGTAATCTTCTTTGTTATACCTGATTCTAGCTATGAGAAGTTAGTTTGTGCTAATTAATGACTGATGTTTCATTTCAGGTGGACCTTGTTGGAGGATACTATGATGCAGGAGATAACGTGAGTTGGCCTGCCGAAGTAAACTTTCACCACTACATTACTGTCATGGGTGTCATTGAGTTTGGGCTCAATGCCAAGCCAGATTGGGAATGCCAGAGCTGCCATCCGCTGGAGCACAGACTATCTTCTGAAAGCAGCCACAGCCACCCCTGACACGTTATATGTCCAAGTGACCATGCAACAAACCATTATCATAATTAGTATCATGGATTCAACAGAAATGAAAATTTTAAGAGTTTTTAATGATGGTGTGTAGGTGGCAGATCAAACATGGACCACAAGTGCTGGGAGAGGCCTGAAGGGCATGGACACACCCACCAATGTCTATAAGGTGTCTAAACAAAACCCAGGGTCAGATGTAGCGCTGAGACAGCCGCGGCGTGGCTGCAGCTTCAATTGTTTTTAAGGACTGACCCTTCTTACTCGCAAAGCTGCTGCAAACCGCCATGAGAAAGTAAACATTTCACTTCAATTTCCTTTCCAGATTCTTACCATGTGTGTAAATTTGATTGGTAACAGAGCTAATTGCACTCATGCAGGTGTTTGATTTCGCGGATAGCTATAGAGGTCTTAGTGACTCTCTCTCGGCTCCGGTGGTCTGCCCATTCTACTGCTCTTACTCTGGATATCATGTAAGATAAATACAGTCATCTGCTTTTGCTTCTTTTCTCATCACAAGTCAGTCAATCAATCATAGTTCTTGATCCCATTCTTTTGAACAGGATGAGCTTCTCTGGGGGGCATCATGGATTCACATGGCGTCAAATAACGCTTCATATCTTGCTTACATCCAGTCAAACGGCCAAACTATGGGCGCAAACGATGACTTCTCCTTCCAGTTAGGACGACAAACGAGCTTGGAACAAGGTCCTTCTTTCCAAAAGGGGTTTATCTCCTACTTTAACTCACTTGCTTCACCTGAAATCTACACACATAAGCTTCATCTTTGCGGATTTTTCCCACAGGACTTCTTGGAAAAACACAGAGGAATTTCAAACTTAGTATAAACAGCATTCAGACTAGCTTCACATGTCTGCTCTCTGATTCCAGGAACATCTAGCTTTCAGGCCCAATACACTCCCGGTGACCGCCTGCTCAATCCCATCTTCTTCCTCTTTCTCGAACAGCCCAGCCCAAAACTATCTTTTGAGGCTAAAATTATAATTTGAGTTTGTAAGTTCATTAAGTAATTTCATTCCCCAACCCTTAATTTAAATTTTAAATTTAATGCAAACATAACATAGGAATGAGCTGAGGTGAAGTGAGATACGTTCCACCTCCATTCCTTCCATATTCCAAACACCCTCGTATATATATAAATATAATATCAATCATCTTAAATCAATATATGTTTCAGGTGGGCTTCTCTACAAAGGGAGCTCCAGCAATCTGCAATACGTGACATCCACAGCTTTCCTCCTCCTGACATACGCCAAATATCTAAGCACAAAGGGAGGATCGGTCTCATGTGGGACATCGACTGTGACAGCAGAAGGAGCTAATCTCAGAGGCTAAAAAGCAGGTTGACTACATATTAGGCGATAATCCGGCAAAAGATGTCTTACATGTGGTGGGAGGTTTTGGGGGGAAAGTACCCTCAGCATGTCCACCACAGGGTTCATCTCTACCTTCCGTCCGTACACATCAAGATCACATCCCCTGCGTAACGGCTTCCAATACCTCTATTCCTGTCACCCAATCGAATGTCCTTGTCAGGAGCCATACTGGGTAGGTGGTCCCGATAACAAAGACAACTTTGCTGACGATCCAGACAACTATCAGCAATCCCCAGGCCTGCAACGTATATTAATGTTTGCCATTCGTTGGTGCCCTTGCATTCTTCTCGGCAAACTAGACACAAATGTTTTCTAAAGTACCTTGATTTTAAGAGGATAGCTAAATGATCCATAGCCACATGCTTAGGATGCTGTGGTTGCAGATATTATTCTAGATCCTTTCTCCTCCCATGAAGGTGCCAGACACTAGAAATTAATGTTAAAGCTTAGTGTACCCCATTTTTAAAAATAGACCTTTTGACTTCTAGAAGATATTACCACACAGAAACTTTAATTAATGCTTAAACAATATTACTCACTAATGTGAATTTCTCAATTTCATCATTAACCAAGCTTCCACTTTATGGGCTTTAACCAGAATCTAGACATAGAAAGAGATATTTCAGGAACTTGACCAATCACATCCATTTTCTTAAATGATATTATTAAAGAAATAAGAAGATAATAACAATGACCATATTGTTGTTATTGTAAAAAGAAAAAGGAGAAGAGACTAATAAATGACGAACATCACAACACACACAAATTTATGTGAAAATGCTAAATAAGTAAAACCAAGACAAAAATAGGAAAAATTTATGGGCTGAGGAAGAGGAATCTTCTGTTTCAAATACGAGTAAAAAATCGAACTATGCTAAATCCCTTCGTGACACAACAGATCTCTAAAAAAATTTGAGTCATCCGATTCTTAACAATTAATAGTATTAAAAAATTTTAAATTTCTCACACATTTCTTAATACTATAATTATATTCATGTATTGCTTTAGTGGATAAATGCGCTGCTTCTCAAAACTCACATGCACTAGTAAGAAAATTCCAAATTGATCGGTCTTCTGAAAGAAGTGGTTTAGGCGATGTTTAGTCTAACTACGTATTAAAGGGAAAGTTCAAAACTTCACTTTATTTATTCTTTCTTTTCTTATTTTAATAAATTTCTGATAGAAAAAAGTTGCGACCAACGAATTAAAGCGGATGGTTAAATTTAACGTTTTTACCAAATAAAATAAATTTAAGAGTAAATAACTTTTGGTAATAGATAGAAGGAAGTAATCCTTGGAGCCGATATAAACGAGGTCAACCATAAATTTGTTTTCAAAATTTTTCTATTACATCTAAACCTAAATCTTGTATATACCCCTTAAAATGTGAGTTATACTCTATAAACCTAAGTCATTGGATTAAGGCTTTGATTATTAATTTGTGCTAAAAATTTTTATTTTATATTTTGTTTGGAACCCAAAGTACTCATAAAGAAAATTAATAATAAAAAAATGATTTTCTCATATTTGGTTGTCATACAAAAATATAAAAAAGAAAATAAAATATAATCGAAAATTCATAAGAAATTTTGTATGTTTAAATTTTTTGGATTCTTGAATATAGAGAAAAGCAAATGAAATATGAGTTTGAATAAATATAGAATTAATTTATTAATTTTAAGCTATATTTTATTTTATTATTTTATATTATTTTCTACTATTTTTATTTCATAAATTCTTTCTTTTGATATAGTAAAAACAAAATGCTTGAGAATTATAACTTTTGGTTTTATTTTTTGCGGTAAGCCAATGATGATTTTTTGAAAACATAAAAATATCATTTTTTATGTTATGCGGCTCTTTTTTTTTAATTTATTATTTTTGTATTCTTTGTGTTTAAAAAAAAAAAACAAAAAGCCAAACATATTTTTCCATTTTCCTTGTTCTCTTGTTTTTTAGAATAAAAAATAGTTTTAAAAAACCATAAACAAAGAAAACTTTAAAGTTTACTTCCTGACTTTTAATCCTATTTCCACCGCATGAGAGACTACTAAGTGAACAAAAAATATAATGACTTCCTAAGGTCTTTTCTAAAGAACAACAATGTTTTTTTATAAGAATCATTTTCTTAGCCGTTGAAGCTTGAGCGTTTCACCTTTGGCACCTTAGCTACGAATAGGCTTCGTGACAAACGCAACAATGTTTAATATCTTGCAGTACATTGAGTTTTCTTAAAAAATATAGAAACTTATAAAAACTTAAATTTAAAATTAAAAAAGTTGAAAACTATTAAAATTAATTTAAAAGATTAATATTACCACTTGCAACATATAAAATATAGTCATTAAGAATATCAATGATTTAAATAAATGAAGTAAATGATTTCTAGAAATGATATTCAAAAAATAAAAATATAATCAAAGTAAATATGGAAAATGTGGCATAGTCATATAGAATATGACTAATATATAAAAAAAATTATTAAAATAATAAAAATATAATTAATAAGTAAAATATAAATAAAGAAAAGGCTAATATTGTGTAAGATGATATATATATATATATATATATATATATATATATATATTAGAAATGCGATTCATCCTAGCATATGCACGCGCGTTAGGGTTTAAGAATATTCTAAATTTTGATGGTGCTAAATAGAATACATTGGATTTTTTTTTAAAAAATTGACCTTCCTTGTTTATTAAGTTGCCTATCAAACTAGAGCAACATTTACTCTTCCGAGGCAAGAAGGGAATTTTGTTTGGAATTGAAACTTATATTAAAATTTTATGGAATCATTTAAAGTTGACGAACCTTGTCTAGAAATTATTTGCAAAAATCAGTGAAATTGAATAAATTTAGATTCAGTATAAAGTATATGATCAAAATAAGAAAATAATATTATATTTGTTTCTTGTAAAGGTGAAAATTTGACCTGATACAATAATAGGTTAAACTTAAGCCAAGTCCATGAATAAAAAGTCAAAAGAAATAGGCTCATATCCATTTGGCACATAAGGCCATAGAAAGTTCTATGGTATTTTTGAAATTTTAAAGCTTTTGGAAGTCGAAACAAAGCTTGTCGAATATCGAGAAGTGGAGCAAAGAAATGGGGTAGTTGTAATGGCGATGATGAATGCCGAGGGGAGCAGTGCCAATGGTGAGACGTGAAGGGTGCTTGAGATCAAACCTCCAGAATGGAGACGTGGGTGAGTTCTTAAGGAACAAATTTCTTTATTTGAAGATATGATAATTACTTAAGAAAGTGGAGAGTGGAGAAATTGGGGGCTTGGGCTGATGGCGATTGTGCACGCCCTCTATAAAGAAAGGCGAAGAAGATCAGCGATAACTAACGATCGTTCAGCCGTCAACAATTCCAACAAATCAGCGACTCGATATCAATATACTTGGCAAATCTAGTTTTGTAACAAGCTTTAAGCAATTTCAGCATTCTAATTCCTAGTGTTAGCCAAGTTTTTGGCAAATTTACAGTTGTGTTATTTCATTCATTCATAGTAAAATCCAATATTTTCTTTAACAATTCCAGCATTCTTGTTGCAAGTTCTATTCAAAATTTTATCAATTTTCCAGCACAATACTGTTCGCACAGTGAAATCCAATGTTGACTTCATCAATTCCAATATTCTGGTTGCAAGTCATATTTTAAGAATCTGGTAACTTTCAACCTTTGTATTTATTTCATTCATTCATAAGGAAATCTAACACTTTTTGATAATTAATTTTTTGCAATATTTTCATTTATGCGTTTTACACTTTGATTACAGGAACTATCAATGGAATCAGGGAACCTACATAGCCCGATTAGAAGTTTGATCTCACGAGTCATTCTAGTTTGGAAACACTTTAATTTTTTGGCACACTCGCAAGCTCATATTTTATATGTTTCATATAAGATTAAAAAATCACCACAACATATTTTTGGTACGCCTGGTGAGACATATATTTGTGAAACATAACTCAGTAGGACACATCTTTGTGAAACATAACTCAGTGGGACACGTCTTTGTGAAACATAATCCGGTGGATTCATTCTTTGCTAAAGATGCCACCAAAATTGAGAAGTAAAACCATTTTGGAGTCTCAGGACTCAATATCTGATGATGTAGAAGTAGCACGGGAAGGATTCATTCTAGCCGTGATGGAACAATTTGAGATAATGGCTACAAGAAGAATTTGCATCAGATAGCCCATTCGGTCAGGAAGCAAGCATAGGTGATATAGATAATGATGATACTCATATTCCTAATGCTGTTGAGTTTCAGGCAATGATTGACAATCTACAGAGATTGAATGTGTTGGTTGGACAATGTTTTGATGAAAAAATGGCTGCTTAAGCAGAGGCTGAGTCTAAACAACTCAAAGTTTTAGGTGAGAAAACTAAAGTCATGTTGGAGTATGCACATGCCTTGATAGATGAAGTTCATAGAACATACCAAAAAAACATTAGTGAAGGAGTTAAGACTTGCGCGAATGAAGAACAATATCGAACCTGAGAGACTAACTTAAAGCAATTTAGATATGGCCAGGACCATAGGAATTCAAATTGACTTCTCGATTTATAAGGCAACAAGCTAATGAGCTTTAGAGACAACTATCTATTGAACTTGGGGGGCAGCTCCCCAGGAATTTTCAGGAAGCAGGTGGACCTCATCGCTTTCCTAAATAGGTTGAAAATCGATATCTTCTTCCCCATAAGAGAGAAGAGGGTCTGATGGAGAACGTTCTAATCCTATTAAGACAACGACTCCTCAAAGGGTATATGCTAACACCAACCCGGTTACACAACCTGGAGTTTATAATGAGGCAATTCCTTTAAATTTGGATGCATGGAGCCTTTATTTCACCACCCTTAGGGGTAGGTATTAATAATAGAGGCAACAAATTCCTTGGCCTTTTATGCAACCCACCTCCGCTATCCCTAAATTTTGGGCTTGATAAGGGGCGGTAAATGAGCTATACGAGCCTGGCCTTAGTCCGGTTGATCATACAAAATTCAATAAGCCATATCCAAAGGTAATAGATAGAGAGAATCCTTACCCAGTGTCTGAGAATTCACGAGGAATTCTCTTTATTCTCTAGAGAAAATGGCCCGATCAACCTTGGAGCATGTGGCTGATTCCTGATACAGCATTAAAGATTGGCCGACTAGAAAAATTTCACATCTCGAACTCGGGTTGTTCCTAACTCATTAATAGGTGCTGATTTTACTTGGCAACATTGCCAAGGAATTCTATCATGAATTGGTAGGAAACGGAGAGACAATTCCACAAACAATTCTTTATAGCAGAACTTGTGATTTGCATAACAAAATTATCAAAGGTAAACCAAAGGGGTGGAGAATTCAAAAAGTCATTTATCACTTGTTTCAAAAGAATGAGGAATAGATGCAAAATCCATATCCTAGAAACATAGTTCGTGAAGATAGCATAGAGGGAACTTGATATAGAGCTGAGAAAGAAATTTCAAGGTATAGAGTTCAGAGACTTTTATGAGCTTGCTACTAAGGTAATAAGTATGAAGAATTACTCGGGAAGAAGCAAGCGGAGAGAAACCTCCATAGAGATTTACTACCAAGGGTCAATTATGAAGAGAGTGTGCAGATCTCCCATTTTAGGATTTCTATCATCATTCACTACTAGTGAAGAAATGCACGACTGGAAGAGAAGTCATAAACACTCTAATACACCAACTTTAATATACTTTTGAGTGGTAAAGGCGAGAAATCTTCATATGAAGGAGAAATTCTCACATTTCCCCAAGATCACCAACTCCTAACAAGAGGGCTTAGGAGGAAAGTATCATTAAGTATCATAACTCTTAGAATCATGGTACTAATTCTTGTTGAAGTATCAGGAATATTATCCAAGACAGAATCAATAAAGTCACTTAGAGTTCCTTGAAAAAGGGTGTGGTGGTTATTGAGATCCTTTTCCACCAGTGGCTTTAGTCAACATAGTTGCTACGGATCTGAGAGCAGTGTTGAATGAAAAAAAGGTTGAGAAGTTTCTTTCTAATGCTAGAGGATGAAGAGTGTGGTTCTAAACAATATACGGTTCATAGGTGAATTGTGGGTAAAGGAAAGTGTCTACAACTAGAAAGAAAGAATTGAAGGTATCAACACCAAATTACAGAAGGAAATAAAGGAATGAAACCCTTCAAAAGAAAAGAAAGAATGTTCCTCCAAAATAGAGACATGCTTTTCCATAAGGAAAGGGCAGGAACACTTCAAGGAGGAGAATACCTCCAAGGTTTGTCGTCCCTCCTCCTGTTCCACTTGAACAATAGTGGCATATGGTACAACATAGGAAATTTCCCTAAAATCTCACCAGAACTCAAAAGATAAGGATGCAAAGACTGAGAGCTATGGAGAAAATGACATTACAAGAAAATGCACAGAAAAAAACTTCCAAAAGAAATAGAGAATCTGAATTAAGAGTGAGGGCTACTTCAAGAAAACTAAATTTAAAAGGAAAGCTATAGAAGATGATGAGTCTAGTTATGGATCGATGAAGAAGATTGATTTGAGAACGTATAGTAGAGTACATTTCACATGTCTTTGAAATGTTCTACTATTTCTCTAACTTTACCATATTTTTTCAAGTTAAAAGGGATGAAGGATAGCTTAGAAGAGGTAGAGAAAGAACATTTTCCAGCAGAGTAAAAGCATAGTCAGAGGGTAATTGCCATTGACCCCTCTAAAGGAAGCAGAGCTCAGAAGGTGATACTGGAAAAACTTTGTGACGCCCAAAGCCCAGGGATCCGTTAATGACGATCCAACCAGCGAATGCTCGTGAATGTGGTTAAGCGACCTTGTTCGAAAATCGGTGATCTCGCTTTGTATGGGGGGGCTCTGCCCCAGGAACCACATGTCCCAACATTAACATCGAAGACATATACATGAGGTAAACGGCCATGGGCCCATACGACTAATACTCATCAATATACATCAACTATATACCATAGCTTAAGAGTTAATAATTTCACTCTTATTTTGAACATAGTAAAATTCTAGAATTCTAATACATATCATACATCCTTAAAAAACCATCAAGCCGACGGCTTTCTTCAAAATCGACCTCTAAGGCAGTCATCTCTCGTACGCTCTTTATTACTGAAATAATATATTCCTCGGCAGGGGTGAGCTAACGCCCGGTGGTGGGAGAAATCACCCTAAAATGGGTTACTCCCACCCCTAAGTGCATATCTGATGATCCAATATAAACACACCACTCAAGTAAATCGTGATCCTCGCGAATGTCTACACTGACCAACCATGTCGAGTCCTCACCGACTCCCTCACACTTGCCTAAGCCATGTATGAGAAAACATCATTTTCAAAATAAAACTTGTTGTTCTCGAAAATATACTACCGAAGTGTCGGTAAAAATATGGGACTACCCTCCGAGGCGAATGTGTTGGAGAACCTTCCAAACAATACATGGGCTCCTCAGAGCGCGTGTAATTGTGGAAGCCATCTTAACATCATTCTCCGGAAAATCATCATGTGAAATTCCTTTCGCAACCATTTTCATTTTTTTTCTTCAAAAAATTCATGTCATGCACACACACCTAGTTTCTAGGTTACCCCGGTGCATATGAAATGCATTATTCCATTTCAACACAATTTATATAACACATGCAAATATTTCATCATGCCTATATTTATGAAGAATTCAATCCACAACAACATGTTTATATAAATTTTCAATACATTACACCAAAAATTAGCTCATGGAGCTAATTAACAAACACGAAGCAATTCAGTTTGAATTACTCAGCAAAAATATTTTCTCACAAAATATTTCTTGGAATATATTCATGAATAGTGAAACCTCGATTCTTTACATTCCTGACCCGATCTTGACATCGGTTCCACTTGGTGAACCTGAATTTCATAGCCATTTCCGGCCTTATACACACCAAAGCATAATTTATAGCATAAATCATACTACTAGCAGCCCAAACAGTCCGTGGACTATCACGGACTGCCCAATTGGGTTCCACAAATTCTCACACTCCGGTCCCAAGTTTTGGGACCGATCAAATGGTCGTTCAAGGCCTCAAACCAACCGAAACATCACAAAACACTTAAACAAAGTGTAACTTCAGTAGGATAAAACCCTTACCTCATGGAGTTTGTCGAAACTCCAAGAAAGCCGATACCTACGGCGTTGCCTTACGCGCGTAGAGCGACTTTCCTTCTTGCTCGAGAGAAATCCGGCGGTCGGATTGGCGGGATCTTAGAAGTTGCTCTCTCTCTAAAATCAAATCTCTAAGCCATTACACCTTCCCAATCTTTGCGGAATTTGCTCATTTTGTGCCCTTTTGAAGAAAACGACACTATTTGTTATTTTGTCACTATTATCATTAAATGGGAAATTCAATAATGTCAATCATGTCCCCCCAGCTTGGATTTTGACATTTGACATTATCTCGTAGTCGCATTTTGATCATCTCTCTACTCATGCAGCATGTGTCACGTAGTCACGTGTTATAGGTGACTTTATTAATCGCGCATCAGCGTCGTTTCACGGCACGGGTACTCGGTGCCTTGCCTCGAAAAGCGATGCAAATTCGTCTGTCTCGAGTCGAAGGGTCGGCGGTGGTACCTAGATTTCGCGAGAAGATTCCAACGGTGAAATCCGTTTCGTCATCAGAGATCTAGAAAAATTTTGGATTTTTACGATTACGATTTTGCCATTTTCTAGAAATTGGAATTTTCTCAAAGGTTTTACATTCCCCCTCATAAAGGAATTTCGTCCGAGAAATTACGGACAATCACGATACTCATGCATATGCAATGTGCACGATACCATGCATGTAAACTAAATCCATTTAAATATTAAGCGACTAAACCACGTATCTTCATCCTAAACAAGAAGGGATGGGTGGCCGCGCTCGTGTCCTCGCTCCGCGTTGACTCCTTCACTCCATAGTGACGCCATGGGAACCCTCGCTGTACCTCCGCGGTCTTGCGTCAAAAACCTGATCCGCGAGTTATCCAAAATGCACACGGTCCCTCTCGAGAAGGTCTCAGTGAGTGTCAACCTCAATCTATTATCTCCAATCCACCATGAAATTTGGATGCAGATGAAAGCTTCAGCGAGCATGGAGGCGTGAAATACCTCGTGGACACTGACATCTTTGTGATAAAGACAGCGATGCGCTCTGATTGCCTACCCTCTCGAGTATCTCGAGAAGGTGCAATAAACCTCGGCAATAGCTGCGCTTGCCGAACTTGATACTCCCTCTTGAGCATTACATTTAAGAGGCGTGATCCCCAACCTCGAACTCTAAGGGTCGACGTTGTACATCAGCATAGCTCTTCTGCCGGCTATGAGCCATGAGAAACGGTACATCTTATCAAGCTCACCTTCTCGGGAGGAGTAATCTCCTAATCGAATCGGGACCCCGGTGGTAGGCTCTCTCCCACCTCGGTCAACATAGCAGTGATCTACATGGCCTCCCCCCGCCTCAATGCCTCATATGGTGTCATCGTATGCTCGCCTAATAAGCGTTGTAGGCGAAGATTCCACTAAGGAGTAAATGCTCTTCCAAGCTACCACATATGATCCGGGGCATGCTCGCGACATGTCCTCTAACACACAATATAGTCCTCTCGGATTGACCATCCTGTACGTGGGTGGAAAGAGCGTACTCATGGTCGTAGCGTGCCCATGGCCTTTTGGAGGCTCTTCTAGAAAGTGCGCGTGACATGGTCTCTATTCGATACTATGGATACTAATAAGTACTCCATGTAAGTAGGACTATCTCTCGAATATACAGCCGTGAGAATCTCTCCAATGTGAAGGAGTCATCATGAGGCTAAAAAATGTGCCGACTTATTGACGATCCACTATCACCATACCGCATCATGTCTCTGCGGTAGTGGCGGCAAGTGGAGTCCTGAAATCCATCGTGACATGATCCCGGCTTCCGCTCCGACCACCTCCGATGCATTTGCCCGAGTAGCCTGTTGGCCTACGGTGCTCAGCCTTAACCTGCGACCGTGAGACATCGATCAAACAAAGTCCCCCTACTTGTCTCTTCATTCCGCTCCGATATCTTGGCGTGAGATCACGGTACATCTTCGTGCCACACGGATGCAGCTATGAATCAAGAGTAGTGAAACTCACGAGAATCTCTCTCTCAAATCGGTCGACTGGGGAACCACTACACGTCCTCTATAACGAAGACTACTATACCAAGTGGGCGGTCCGACCCTCGTCACCCATACGTGTGCGGTCCATGATGGACATTATGCAGCGTCCACACTTGCGGGACTCAATCACTTTCTGCTCCATGACGGTGTAGCCACTAAACTCCCCAATGTACTGCAGGCACACTTTCATTTGTCTTTATGGCAAATATCCACAGTCTCGAGCATCAGCCACTCCGAGAAGCTATACTAGCCAATGCTCCCCACGACTTCAGTGACGCATCTGACCACCACATTTGCCTTACCAGGGTGATAATGTAAGTGAAGTCATAATCCTCTAGGAACTCCATCCATCTGCGTTGCCTCATATTGAGGTCCCGCTGTGTGAAAATATACTTCAGACTTTTATGGTCTGAGTACACCTCGAACTCCTCGCCATATAAGTAGTGGTGCCAAATCTTCAAGGCGAAGACTACGGCCACCAACTCCAAGTCGTGTGTGGGGTAATTCTGCTCATGATTCTTCGACTACTTTGGGGAACCGTAGCTACCACCCTCCCAGGCCATCAAAACACATCCCAATCCAGGCCCTCAGTCTATTGTGTGCCCATGTCCCTGTCAGGGACTATCAAGATGAAGCTGTAGTAAGCCTCCTCTTCAACTCCTGGAATGCTTCCTGCATCAGTGTGATCAAACTTGACCTCCTTAGGATCAACTACTCGTCATAGGTGCGCCAGTGCGGAGAAATCTCTGATGAATCTCTATAGTACCCGACAAATCGATGACTCGTATCGGTGACTTGGCCTCTCCCAGCTCATCTGCCTCGATACTCCCCGATCACCGACTTGTCTGATGCCGTGATCACAAAATCTATTCGGTGAGAAAATAAAACTATATTCCCACCCAAGCTCAGATACGCAACTGATGGTCTCGACAACTATAACACAATCTCAGTGATACTCATGCTCCCACTCATTTTGGGGAGTAGATCAAGATGTCATCCCGCGAGAGGCTATGACAGCAGTCTGGGCGGGTTGGAATACCTGTATGCATTAGATCCATGGTCTTTCTTTATGGCGCGTTTATCGATCAAAGATCACGCAGTAAACTCCGCGGTGCCATAGCGCGTCCCTCGCGCTGTCTTAGGGATATCCATCTCCTAACCCTCGGTGATGGTAACCGGTCTGGTCTATCTTGGAGTAGACTCGCGCTCCTCTCAACTAATCAAACAAATCGTCAATCCTTGGTAATGGGTATCAGTTCTTGATCGTAGCCATTTGTTCAGTATGCGTAGTCAATGCCTGATGAAGATTCTTGTCTTTCTTCTTAGAAATGAAGCAGGAGCGCCCCATGGTGAAGTGCTCGTCGATGAACCCTTGTCGATAGCTCACATGGCGGACTGCGAGTTTGCAACTCAGGCGGGTGCCATCTGTGCGAGTCATAGAGATGGGCGAGTGCCCGGTGTAACTCGATACCCAAGAAGTCTCTGACCCTACTGCGTGTGGCTCCGTGCTTCACGTCGAGGCGTATCCACATACTGCCAAACTACTCGGGGTAGGTCTAAGTGCAGTCTCTCCTCGTCCTTTAGGAGTAAGGCTCGCTAGCCAGCAGCTAAGCGCATCCTTGACACGGACTGTATCTTTGCGAAATGAAATATCATGCTTGTCCCCTAAAATACCACATGATGCAGATCCTGCGTGTAGGCGGGGTAACCTCTACGTGCAGCTCACAATCGATAATGACCTTATAGGTACATCGGCCAATCCATCCCGGGATGACATCGAACTTCGACATGTCCATGATCCTCGGGTCAGCGTGAATAGAGTCCCGAGATCTCGACTAAGTAACCTCGACATATCATCCCTATTCTCGCCTTAATCCTGAGGGAGAACTCATTCAAAAGCTCCTCGAGTCTCAACACCTCTAGGCCCAACTTTATCACAACGATGCGGCAATGAATGAATGCAAAGCACCATAATCAAATGACACTCTTGCCCATAGGCGAGATGCAAACGTACCTTGTATGGCGGCTGATCCGGCTGACTCGGCACGTGTGATGGCGTAGACACGCCCACCGAGACTCCGACGTCCACACTGTGGGCTCGTCCCTCTGCCTGCGCCTAACACGACCTCTACGGCTGCTGTGTAATGAGGTGCCCGTCTTGACTCCACTGAAGCTGAAGCGCTCTTGCTGACTGTGTCGGGCGTGGAGGAATATATTGTATCCTCTCCTATCCTATCATTGGCCCCGGGGCTGTCTTTGTCCCTGAAACCACGGGATCCACATGTCTCTGAGGCAATCCCTCTTCATATGCAGTGTTGTGATGTTAACACATCATCGCCCGGCATGACGCCCGACTCTCATGTCCACGGCCTGATGGCGTGACTGCCGGAACCCTCGTGAACTAGAAGCCCTCTGCTTCTTTCCGAACTAGAAGAAGGCGACTCTCCTTCATCGGCAAAAGCGGGATAGCTCTGTGAATCAAGCCACATAATCCATCACAGTCATCGTCCCCTGCTTGACTCACAAGACTCTGAGCCTTCGCATGCCTCGCGAGTATCAAAGTACCCACCCGTGAAACGGCTCACGGAAACTCTACCCATGTCATTGCCTCTGAGTCTCGAGAGGTCGCGCCCATTCACCATACTTGGGCCTCACCCTACAGCTGGAACATAGCTGTCTAATCTGATAGGTAATCGGGAGGTAATCTCATGGCCTCAACACCTTCTCGATCTGTATGAACCAATGATGCGCCTGCATCGGATCTCCTCCCCTGTGAATGTCGGAGGATGATGCGCCCCCCCAAGCCTGCGGGTTGCCCGGACCTCCACGACTACCTTTATACCAGCTGTGCTATAGCTTGCTGCCGCAATGCACACAGCTCAACAAGGCTGTGATCAAATCTTGGTGGCTGTGTGGTCAAATGCCGGTGGTGCACGACCAGTACTTCTTGGGCGCCCTCTAGCGCCATAAGCCTCGACCCCAGCCATACACAGTTCAAATGGCGAGTTAATTTCAATGCAGTGTCTCTAAGGCATAAAACACAGCCAGGAACGCTATTCCTTATCACAGAAAATATTCTATATACTAAGTCCCTGCATTCATAAGCAATGCAAGACAACTGATTCCACATATCAAATCATTTTTATCAACAAAAATTTTATTTTTGAAAATTTCATTTTTTAAAAATTTTATCTCATTTGATTTGATTTGATTTGATTTGATTTTATTTTTCAAAAAATTTTATTTCATTTTTTTTTTCGAAAAATCTTGTGAGCATGATGTCAAAAGCGGTCAAGTGCGTGTGCACCACAGCCCGACCCTGCAGCGCTGTTGAGGCCGGCGCATGAACGCAGCGCCGCGTGCTCCTGTCATTATGGCGCCCCAGTGCCCGTGTCGCGGCCCCGACAACATAATCGCGGGCCAGTGACGATATGTGGCCGTGTCGCAGACCTTGTGCAGCAGCTGGCGCTAACCGTGCCGTGGCCCAAGTCGCGACTCTGGCGACCTTACCTTAACCCCCTGATTTCAATACACTGGAGTGTATTGCAATACTACTCCTCTAGCAGCCAGGCTCCCCATGTCCGTGCAATTGGTGTAGCCATTGACCCCAGCAACCAAGCTCTTCGTGCAATACAATAGGTGTATTTGCAGACACACTTTCTGACAACCAAGCTGCCCATGTTGCGTACAAATCCCCTATTTGCAATACACCAGCCAAAGCCTCACGCATCCATAAGGCCATGTCACGATACAATATTCCATTGTATCGTGACAACTGTTTAATGATAGCCCAATCGATTCTATTACCCTTTTTTTTTTTTTTTTTTTTCATTTTTCACATAATTTGCTATTGGAGAATACTCAAAAAAAAAAAAAAAACACACTATCATTTTTTTCATGTTCCAGTACGCAAACAAATTTATAAAATTTATTTTTCACTCATTTTCTTCTTGGAGTTTTGCATACTGTAAAACCTTAGAAAACAATCTTCACCCTCGATTTTTTTTTTTTCATTTATTTTTTGACCATTGCCCAAAACTCCTCAACCTCTATTTCTCACTAACCTAGTGTGCAACCTTAAAATTTATTAAAATTTTATTTCATTATCCAATAAACCAAATAAATTTATTAAAATTTATTAAAATTTATTTCCTTTTTCCAGTTTTACACACTGTAAAACCCCAAAAATTTTTCAACACATCTATGTGCTACTCACTAAGCACACAAACAATCTAACACATACAACATGAACACACACCATCACATCAAACACCACAACCACACAATCACATGATCTGGAAATAAAACATATGTAGTGTTCTAGTTTTTGTCACGTGCACCTTCCCTGGTAATCTCATGCCTAAACCTACGATCGAACCACGCAAGTGGTGATGGATACCCAAACCCGAGTTCCTAGGTAATCGTATAGCAACTAGCTGATACCAAATTTGTGGCGCCCCAAACAGGGTCCATTGACAAGCGGAAATGCATTGTGGAATACTCGTGAATGTCGGGGAACCCGACACTATTCACGAAAATCGGGCAGAGTCTCCTTTGTACGAAGAGCTCTACCTAAGAACCACCTGTCCCAACATCAACATCAGAAGACATATACATGAGTAAAAACGACCACTTGGGCCCATACAACAATACTCATCAATATACATCAACTATATACCATAGCTCAAGAGTTAATAATTCACTCTTATTTCAAACATATATTAAAATTCTAGAATTCTAATACATATCATACATCATAAAACCATCAAAGCCACAACCGGCTTTCTTCAAAATCGGCCTCTAAGATGAGCCGTCTCTAAATGCGCTTCTGTACTGGAAAATAATATATTCCCTCATTGGGTGAAATTTGCGCCAGGTAGTGGAATCTACAAATAGGTTACTCAGCCTTAGAAGTCTGCGTATGCAATGATCAAATATAAACACACACTCAAGTAAATGTGATCCTAGGAGAAATGTCTGCATGACCAACCATGTCGAGTCCTCAGGCTCCTCACACTTGCCTAAATCATGTATGAGAAAACATCATTTTCAAAAACAAAACTTGTTGTTTCTTGAAAATATACTATCCAGTGTTGGTAAAATATGGGACTACCCTCAGGCGAATGTCTTTGGAGAACCTTCAAAAGCAAATACATAGGCTCTCTTAAGCGATGTAATTGTAGGACCATCTCCCAACACCATTCTCCAGAAAATCATCATGTGAAATTTCTTTCGCAACCATTTTCATTTTTTTTTCCAGAAAATTTATTTCATGCACACACACCTAGTTTCTAGGTTACCCCGGTGCATATGAAATGCATTATGTTATTTCAGCACAATTTATATAACACATGCAAATATATCATCATGCCTATATTTACATAATTCAAATCACAACAACATGTTATATAAATTTTTAATACATTCGTGAGTCATTTCGCGTGGGAATTTGGCAATTAACAAACACGAAACAATTGATTTGAATTACTCAGCAAAACACATTTTCTCACAAAATATTTATTGAACACTATTACGTTTGTAGACGATTGAAACCCTCGGGTTACTGTTCACGACCAATCACCAACATCGGTTCCACTTGATGAGCCAGAATTTAATAGTAGTTTCCGACCTTATACACACGAAAGCATAATTTATAGCATAAATGCATATTACTAGCAGCCCAAACAGTCATTGAGTCTGAGGCTGCCAGTGGGTTCCAAAAATTCTCACACTCCGGTCCAGGTAGGACCGATCAAGCGTCACATTCCAGAGCCTCCCGAGCCAAGTGAAACATCACAAAACACTTAAACAAGGAGTGCAACTCCAAACCAGGATAAAACCCCACACCTCACGGAGTTTGTCGAAACTCAAGAGAGCAGTACCTACACGTTGCCCTGCCGTGTAGAAGCAGGCTTTCCTTCTTGCTCAGAAGAAATCGGGACCCGGTCGGATTAGCGGAGTTTTAGAGAAATTTATTCTCTACAAAAATTCAAATCTCATAAGCCCTTTGCACCTTCCCCAGCTATTGCCGTTGCTGTTTGTGCCCCTTTTGAAGAAGACAACACTATTTGTTATTTTATTCTATTATCATTAAACAAATTCAATAATGTCAATCATGTCCCTAAGCTTGGATTTTTGACATTTGGCACTATCTCAACCGTCCATTTTGATCATCTCTCTACTCATGCAACATGTGTCACATGAGTGCATGTTATAGGTGACTTTCCGCATCGCGTGTCGTTTTCGACGCGATACTCGGTGCCACACCTTGAAAACGTCTCAATTCGCATCTCGAGTCGACAAAATTCTAAGTGGTGGCTAGATTTACGAGGCGATTCCAGATGAAACCCGTTTAGATCAATAAAGATCTAGAAAATTTTTGATTTTGCAGAAATTCACGATTTGCCTTTTCAAAAGTGGAATTTTTTCAAGATACTTACAAACTTACTATAGAGAGATGATAAGACACATAAGACCTTTTTATGTGAGAGCACATTTTAATAATGAAGCCAATATGGTATTGGTGGATAATGGATTAGTAGTCAATGTGATGCCATTAAGGATGTTGAGAGCAGTAGAAAAAGGCATTGGTGATTTGATTGCAACAGAAGTGTCTATATCAGCTTTTACTAGAGAAATCTCTAAGACTCTAGAAATACTCTCGAGTTAAACATCCTTTGTGGGTATTGAGCTTTCCTTATCAATTTTCTTTGTGATTAATTTTATTGCTAATTACAATGATTTGTTAGGAAGAGACTGGATTCATGCCTATTGGTGTGTGTCGTCCTCCATTCACCAATTTTTACTGTTTTGGAAAGGTGATGAAGTAGAAGTGGTATGGGCAAACAAACAACCTTTCATTGCAACCTTAGATTCTGTGGAGTCCATTTAGTATGACCAAGAGTTTAGTCTAATAAAATTCAAAGGCAAAAGAATGGGACTCTAGAATATACATAGGTCGAGAGATCTTAGTGAAATTCAAGACCAAGTTGTCAAACTCCTTAAAACAACTATTATCATGCCTTTTAGGCCGATGAAGGGTTTGATCATTGATGAGATAGATGACTAAGTATTCTCATGAAGAAAATGTGGCCGTTGCAACCATGACATTCAAAATGAAAATGAAGCGAGTTACTAAAAAAGTTGCATAAGAACAGTTCCAAGACATTTGTGGAGTTGAAATGATTTGTGAAGAAGAATCACATGAAGGAGGAAAAGAAATTCAGATTGAATAATATTGGGAGCAGCTCCTCCTGAAATGGAAGACAACAAGCCGTAAGTACGCGTCCTATGGAAAGGTCAGCCTCGGCATTGTGGAAGAGCCAAGGATTACTTGTCAGTTCTCTCTTATGCACTAACTTGGAAGACATATCATATCATTGTTGTAGGAATTGAAAGATTGCTTTTCTTGGAATTATAATGAAGTACTAGAGGATTGGATAGAGGCCTTGTGGGTGCATAGCCTCATCAGGCCTGAATTCCATCATTTCCATCAACCAGTTAAAAAGAATGTCAGAATGTCAAGAAGAAATAGAGCTGAAAGTGAAGGAGAGTGAAACTCTTGAAGGTGAGGGTCATCAGGCCTACAAGGGGTATGTTCAATGGTGCCTTGATATTGTTCCTATGATTAAGAAAAATGGAAAACTTCGACTATGTGTGGATTTTAGAGAGATTTAAAAATTTACTACTCTAAGGACATGTATACATGATGCCTATTGCAAACTGCTAATAATGAATTGTTGTCCTTTATGGATGGTTTATCTAGTTTCAAATCAGATTTTAATAAGCGATAAGAAGATATACCTAAGACCGCCTTTAGATGTCCTGGCTATATAGGGACATTTGAATGGCTGGTCATGCCTTTAGGTCTCAAGAATGCAGTTGCTACTTACCAAAGGGCAATGAATGCCATTTTCCATGACATGTTAGGCCACCACATGGGAATATACATTGATGATATTGTGGTCAAATCTAAAAGAGTCGATGAGCATCACGGATCATACAGGAGGAAGTTTTGAGAGGATGAGACATCATCGGTTAAAAAGCAATCAACTCAAATGTGCATTTAGGGTTCGTCTTGGGAATTTTCTTGAATTCTAGTTCACGAAGAGGATAGAAGTGGGCCGGAGACAAAGTAGAAGCTATTGCTTCAGCCAATGCTCACAAAACAGAAAAAGAACTCCAAAAGTTCCTAGGTCGGAGTAAACGAGGAGTGCTTTGACTTGAGTGGCTTAAGATATGGAAGAGTTTAAGTGGGAGGAACGACATCAAAAAAGCCTTTGATAAGTTCAAAGAGTATCTATCTAAACCTCATGTTTTAATGTCTCCTATACAAGATCATCCACTTAAATTATATTTATCAGCCGCAAATGAGTCGATAGGTTGTCTTTTAGCACAAAACAATTCTAAAGGCCATGAGCAGGCTGTATATTATTTGAGTAGAGTCTTAAATTCAATAGAAACAAGATATACTCCAATTGAAAAATTATGTTTGGCCTTGTACTTTTCATGTAATAAATTGAGACATTACTTAATCAAGTCTCGAGTTTATGTGGTTTCCTAGACTAACCTTATGAAGTACATGCTTAACTGGCCACTAATTACAGGGAGGATTGGTAAATGGTCCCTTTCTTTATCAGAATTCACCTTGGTTTATTTTCCATAGAAATCAGTCAAGGGGTAAGCATTGGTAGATTTCCTAGTTGATCATCCTTAAAGATTAGGACAAAGCAAAGTGTGGAGTTGGGAATCTATGGAAGCGAAAAAAGGCATAGATCCTCGGAATTTGATGGATTCGAGCATAGAAATTCAGCTAATTGCAAGGATAGTGATTATTTCACTAAGAGGAGTAAAGACTTCTGCTTGTCTTTCAATTGGCCTTTGAATGCACCGGCAATCGGGTCTAGTATGAAGCTTTGGTGATTGGCAGAGTCCTGTTTGGAACTTAGAGCAAAGATGTTGATCGTTGAATATTCTCGGTGGTACTTGGCAATTAAAGGGAGTATAAGTGCAACAACTTGCTATTAACTTTACCGTGCTACTACGCCATTCAATTGTTGTTAGACTCCTTGACAATGTGGAACATGCTGGGGAATCAAGATGGGAGGTTGATGAGCTTGCTCAAATAGCCTATGGTGTAAAAATTGGTGAAGAATTGACCCATAAGCTCATCAAGATAGAGAAAAAGAATCACCCTTCAATTTTTGAAAGGGGGATCAACCTAGACATCTTCAACAATGACATGAATTTTGTTGGAGATTAGAAGAACATAGTCGGATAATATTTAGAAGCGAAGGCTCAGGCGGGCAAGGGGAAACTCACAGAGAGCGATGATGCACAAGATTTGAAAGCCTTAGTTGTAATGGAAGATGAGCCAACTTCTCCAAAATCCCATGACACGACAAAAGATGAAGTTTTAAAGGCTATTCCAAAGATGGCTCCATGGGGGTGACATGCATGAAGAGTTGAAAATTGAGGAAGTAACCCCCATGTCCAAGGTGAAAGAGTACATTGTTTAGTTGAATAAGGAAATGGAAGCTACCATTGTGACCCATAAAGAAAAAAAAAAGATTGTGGAAGATTATGTGCCCAAGATGCTATTTGGCTTCTTCTCCGATTCTTAGACGGATGGAGGAGGGAATTACCAGCCAATCGTAGTTGGTAGAATCGAGAGCTGGACTTTACAAAAGCAGACGGCAGCTTCTTGGGGAGGCAACCTAAAGCGCGATTTTTATTTTCTTATCTTTTTCATTTTCATATTTTTAGTTTTCTTCTTTATTTTGAATTAATTTTAGTGAGTCTTTCTTAGTTTGATTTTTGTTTTTGTGTTTGTGTGTTTTGTAGGTTCAAAGGCTCAAGATTATCTCAAGCATGAAGAGGATAATGCATAAAGTGTATCCTTTGTGAGGATACATGGTTGGAGACTATGATAACCAATGAAGGGTGGTGAGCAACCTCGATTATCATGCAACACTCAAGCAATGGTCATGATAAGCTCTAATCATTAGGGGAGTCCTCTCTACCTCTCTATTTTTCATGTTTTTATTACATTGAGGACAATGTAAGATTTGAGTTTGGGGTTGTAAATGGGTTGCGGTTTGGTATAATTGATGCATGCTTTAGAATCTTGTGCTTTTGAGCCTTTTAGTTGTTTAGGTGCTTTTCTTAATTTCTATGCATGCTTGTGTGTTTGTGTGTCCTTGCATGTGCTTTTTCTTTTAGTATTTTGTGTGTTGTGTCTCATATGAGTTGGATTTGGTTTCATGCTTGCTATTTGGAGGACACTTGAAAATTTTGAACTTCATTATTTGTGAACCATCATCTGAGATACTTAGGTATTTGCTTGATTTATGATTGTTGTGCATGATTAGTTGTGGGTGGCTTAGTTTGGCCACCCCCATATATTTCAAGAAGTTATTTCTTATGATAACTTGTATGCACACACCCACTAGATCTCACGATTATACAGCAGTTCAGACCCTTTAAAAATTGAATTTGCTTTGATGGATTTTTTAAATGATGGGACACCTCAACAAAAGGGGCAATGTGCCATAAAAGTGCACAAACAAAAGAAAAATATGAAAATAATTAGAAAAGGAAAAGTTGAAAAATAGAAGTAAAAAAAAAAAAGAATGAATAAGTGAGTTTTATCAATCGAAATCCGAGCAGTCGAGGGCTGAAGCTAATGCCTGACTAGCGATTAGGAGTCATTAACTTCCTTTGCTAGCTACATGGGACAAAGATGGCTCATTCTTTGGTAGGTGCCAGATTTTCTAGTTGAGTGTTCAAGGTGAAGTTCGAGGGGAACTTAATGCCAGGTTCCCTTAACCAACTAGTGGAGAGTCACCAATAGATCCCCACTGCAGGGACACTTCTATAAAAATCCTTAGCATTGCATTCTACTTTAGGTTTATGTGTTTGAATAAAAAGGTGCGTTCTTATCCTTTTATAGTTAATTTCTTTTCAAAATGGTGAATTGAGTTTGAGTTTGGGGGTGTTGAAACCTTTGTATACACTTGAGATCTAAGCTTAAAATTCTCACCAAGTTTCCTTAGGAAAGGTAATTGAGAATTTTGGGGGTAGTTTTCTATGTTCACCATGCTATTCTATGCCTTGTCCTTTAAAGATAGAAAATGCTTTTGGGATCCCCATTTTGGTTACTTTGTTACTATAGAACTCTTTCATTGTGTCCTTTTAAATTGTTGGCTATCACCTTGTTCATCTGATAGTGTCATTTGTGTTTAGTTTAGTATGTTTAGTTTGTTTTATTTTGTGTCTCTCCTTTGCTTGGGGACAAGCAAGGATTTAAGTTTGGGTGTGTGATGAGTATATTTTATACTCATCTTATCCCCATGTTTGTGTGTGTTTTGTGTTGTTTTTATGATAAATAAGTGGCCTAAGGCTCTAAATGTTCATTTTTATGATTAAGTCAACCATTGGGCCTTTATATAGTGCCGGAATCATAACAAAAATGGAGCAAGAAACCAGTAAAGAAAAGGCAAAGTGCAGCTAAACAGAGCATTCCGCGACATTGAGCTATATGCCATGACATGGAAACAAGGATTTTGGAGCACAAGTACTGATATGCCGCGACATTGAAGTAGAGAAGAAGAGCAAAGACATTGGTATGTCGCGGCATCACTGTTCACATGTCGTAGCATCCAGTTGAATTTTTCATTTTTTTAGCCTCATTTGGTACGTAATATCATGAATTCAGCTGGAATTTCCTGAGTACTTATTTCGACCCATTTCGAGGCTCATTTTCCCAATACTCTATATAAACACTTATTTCTTTATTTTTGAAGAGGGCCTTCGACTAGAGGATAGAGGAATAAGCCTCTAAGGTTTCTAACCCTAGGGTAAAGCTCTTAGAGGAAGAAAATGAAGGGATTCCACAGTGCCAATAGCATTGTAGCACATTGGATAAAATAAAAAATAAAAAATGGAATCCCACCCTTTGGGCCAACTTAGTTCATCAAAATAGATCAAAACAAAGACCAAGAGTTCAAATCATCATATACCTTTGTAGATATGCTCTTGGAGGATGTTTGCAGCTTGACCAGAAATGAACCACGTCCTTGGTTTGTCTCTAACGATATCCACATGAAGACGAGACCCGAGAACCTCCAAGGAGACGGAGTTGAAAGAAAACTCGGTGCTAGCCAAGTTTGGTTTCAGTGAGGGATGAAGAAGAATGGATTTGATGCTCTCAAATCTCCCTTATTCTTGGTTGTTCTTCTCAAGAACAAGATAGAATTCATAACTCTCTAGATTTGGAGATTAGGGTTTCATACACCACACCTTAGGGTTAGGGTTTCTCCTATAACAACATATTTATAAGAGAAAACTACCTTATGAAAAGACTAAAAAGCCCTCAATAAAGATGGAATATGCTATGTGCATCTTCATGCATGGTAGTATGCTCTCTCATGGGTCGTAAGCCCATGAACAAGCTTTTGCCTATCCCATTCTCTAAATGAGTCCTCTTAGTCCAGGATTCCACTAATCCCGGAGCAGTCTAATCCCCAAAGCTATGCCCCTCATGATTGGGTCACATCTAAGTCCGTTTTATATCGAGTTGTCATCTTCTAGCGTGTGACCCATTAGTTTCCTCGGTTATGTTGGCGCCAATTCCAACTATTGAATTAAGTAAGTCATAAGCGGTATGCTCGCAACACATCATGTGACCCCAGGTGTGGGAGAGTCGGTGAGTGCACATTTATGAAACACTTCCATAGAAAAATACCGCGTAATTCATCCTTTTACCAATTTATACCCTACTCCATTCAGAGCATGGACAAAGTATAGCTCCCATTAGATTGACTATGCCACATCTAGCCCAAGTGATATTAGATATTGTCCCCAAATTCATTACTTATCAGTTATGCACCTGAAGACACTCTTCATGGCATTTCCACCATGACCAGAGATTCCCGAGTAATGATCCTGACAAGAGGCCATAGGTATACCCTCCCTCTATTGGGAGTGGTAAATCCTTTGTTGGCTACTCAATTACCTTCAAATACCTCAAGTTATACCCAATCACCACTCTATGAGCGACCTTTGATAGCGTGAAGAATGAAGTCAAGGAAATACGGCTCAACATTGCGAATATCCTTAAGGACCTCAAGTCTAAGGATACTTGCACCATTACTATTATGAGACAATCATCTATACTCAGCCAAAATCCGCCCATGATTGTCTCATAGCGGGTCTCCGATGAACTTAGCTACTCTTAGCAAACATCACATATCGGCTAATCAACTCATGATCACGATTTATAAGATGCCTTTGCTTGATCTAATCAGGAGTATGATATGGCTAAAATGCATGCGAGATCCAGCATTGTCCAGTTTCGTTGATCCTATGACTAGGGATAATTTAGATACTAACATAATTGCATATGATAAGAATCTTATTATCATGATCTCATCATGATTTCCTTTATGTTATGTTATGTATCATGGACTTCATTAATTCGATTAAAGATCTATATCAATTCAACATATAAATATCAAATTAATGAAGAAGCCTTTCATATTAAACAATATGTAATGCATACAAAAAGTGCTTAGGGCGATTACCTTTAGAGCACTTCTCAAACAGAAGATTGAAGAAGGAGAATATTATTTCATGTTTTCTTCTGCTTTTTTGGTTGTATTTCTTCACCTCATGTTTTGATTTTCATTTCTAGGGTTTTAGATGTAGTTTACAATTTATGTATTTGAAGACTGGTTTGCTTTTTATTTGATATTTCTATCACATTATTAATAGTTATACTCTAATCTTCATGCCTATTTATGATTTATCATCATTAATGGGATTAGTGGTTCAATTCGAGATTTGAAAGGTGAGAGTTGAATTAGACTTGGGTCGAACATCACATTTCACCATTGATAAGAGATTTCTCATGGGTTTTGTGTGGTAATTAGAGGTTTCTTGGGTTTATTGCGCTTTTAGGTTTCTTGAGTTAAATAGAGATACAAAATACCTAAACCAGTAGTAGACTATGGACTATTAAGAGATCCATAGATAAACAAGTAAAACTTACCATTAATAGGGAGATTGGAAAGATTAATTAAGTGAAAGTGGGCAATAATGCATACTGTTTAACTAAATGAAGTCTAAACCCTAGGCTTTTCCATTTTATTTGCATCTTTGCATGATATTCGGATTTTGGCTGTTAGTGTTTCCACACTCAATCCATCATCCAGATAAAGTTAGGATATACCGATTTCGGTGCCAGTAACCGCTTTTCCTCGTGGGATGGAAACACTCTTACTTTACACTATATTAGCGGCGACTCGTTCGCCAGGCACAATAGTATTTGTTTATTTGTGCATCATGCTACTATCATTCATCCACTCTATTTTTTAACATTTGATTCCTCTTGTGGAATGTGTGCACCTCCTTCATGAATTGAACTTGAGATTTTCTAAGTTCATCCAGCCTTGGTTGCCTCAGGTTTGACATTTCTTTATGGAGGTTGACTCATCTCATTTTTAACAAGAAACTTAGGCAACCCAACTTGAGAATAGTTCATTTCAGCCATTGATCTTGAAAATTCAGTTTGTGCCATGGTAGATTCAGTTTGAGTTCTTTTTACTTCATCCACAGCTTCTTTTAGGCTTGATCTTTGGACTTGTGGAGATTGAAGAGTGTTATGACTTGTGTCCCATGAGGTGTTCGAGTGATGGTCCCATCCAAATTATGATTGTTCAAATATGGGGTACCTCCATATTGAACTTGATCATATACATATGTGGGTTCCACACTTTACTCCTCACTCTTTGATGATGTTCATTAGCTATTTGGCTCACTTTTAGTTGATGAGTAAGAATGGACATTTTAGTTGTCAATTCCACATAAGGGTCCATTGTGATTGAAACCTACAAAACAAAAACAAAAAAATTTCAAAGCAAATAAAACAAAGATAAAAGATATGCACAAACAAGAAATCAAGAAAAACAAAAGAAAAATTCAAAGTAAAGAAGGACTACTTAATATCAATATTATTAAAAAAAAATACCTAATCCCCGAAAATAACGCCAAAAAATTAATAGGCGAGAATGCGTGTATATAAAATGTATGCCTATGTGCGCAGGTTCACACTTCATCTCAAGTAATATAGTGTGTGAAAAGTAAAAGTGTCGATCCTATAAGGAAAAGGGCTATTAATTACTAAAATTGGGTAATCCTATATTTATTTGGGTGATGGATTGATGTGAAAATAACTAACAAACTAAAATCCTAAACTAGCATGCAAAGATGTGAAATAAAATGGAAAAGCCTAGGGTTTCGACTTCATTTAGTGAACCATTATGCATTATTGCCCAATTTACCCTTAATTAATATTCTAATCTCCTATTAATGGTAAGTTTCACTATTCCAATTGTGGATCTCTCTCGATAACCCACAATCTACTCCTAGGGTTCGGGTATTTTGTGTTTCTACTCAACCCCAAAACCCTAAAAGCACAATAAACCCAAGAAAATCTCATTACCCAATGCAAGGACAGGAATGTGATGGATGATCTAATGGGGTGGGTAAGTTAGGGTGATGGGGTAGAACTTTGATGGGTAAGGGATAGGTCTGGTCTCAAAGGTTATAGGGCTAGTTTAGGTTTTATATATGATGTAATTTCGATTTAGAATGAAGGCTTTTAGGTTTGGAAAGGTTTGATGCAAAACAACCTTGTTTTGAGCTAATTTGAGGTTTTCGGGTTTTTCTAAGGTAGGTTAGGGCTATGGATGAATTTGGGTTTCTCCAAGGTTAGAGGTGATGGTTTTACAAGAATGAAACAAAGTATATGAAAAGGTTTTAGAAGAATGGAACCAGATTTGAAAAGTTTTGGGTTGTGGTTGGAGAATTGAATTTGGAAAGTTAAAAAGAGAAGATGATAAGATGAGTATAGGTTATAGAAGGATGGGTACATACTTCACCACTTAAGGAATCACGAGATAAGAAGCCGAACTTGCAGCTCAGGGAATCCACCCAAGAGATTAGGGAACAAGATATATACTTCGCCACCCAAGGAATCCACCTAGGGATAAGAAGCAAAGGACTCACCACTCAAGTGAATCCACCCAAGAGATAAGAGAAAAAGAGAGAACTCTTAAAAAGAGAAATCTGAAAATATTATTAAATAAAGAAACTCCTAAAAAAGAAATAGAAACTTCTACTTTGACTAGGAAAACAAACTTTCTAAGTTAAATAAGTCAACTACTACTTTGACTTGGAGAACAAATCTTTCTAAAATAAAACAACTCCAAATCAAAATAGTAATAAGACTCACAATACTCGGGTTTAGAAATAGATTTGGTGTCCCCAAGGTTTCACAACCTCCCAAATATGAATTTTCCATAATTAAGATCGAATTCCCAATGTATGTTGTAAAAGCTCTTGCATCAATCCCCCATAGTTGGGAAAAAATACTTGCCCTCAAGTCTTCACCATGATAAGGCCTCAAATCCTTGACATTGAATGTAAGCAAAATATTGTTGTCCTTGAGTAATTTCAACATGGCATTGATTTTATTTTCTTAATAATCTTGGAAGGACCTTTTATTCTTGTGCGCAACTTGGATCACTTCTCTTTTATCATGTGTAACCGAATCCATCCTCCTGGATCAAATACAAGCCTTTGATAACCATCGTTTGCTTGTTTTTCATATTGCTCTGCTCTTTGCCCTATGTTGAATCTTACTTTCTCATGAATCAAAAAAGTTGTTTAGCTTTCAATCAAAACAAATTGAAGATCCATTTTTCATGCACCAACATAATAGGAACCACATAAGAACTTTCACTCTCTTGAACAAGCCATTTGTCAAGCAAAGCATGAACTTGTGTTTTAAGCTCTTCATACTCCTTAGGGCTCATTATAGAGGCTAGCTTATTAGGAAAAACCAAGCCTGCATTATGAGTGTATTTGATGTTGAATATCCCTCATGGAGTAACGAACCATGGTATTTATTCAGGCATTACATCAACATATTCTAGAATTGATTTCACTTCTTGTGAGAATTCCTTTTCACTTTCGGTTTCTTCAACAACCAAAGTTGTCACATATGAAACATCTTTGATTTCCAAATCAAAATTTTACAGTAGTGAACTCTTCTCCTCACCTTCATGGACATGGTTAGATTCGACTACTTCTTCAACATCCAATTCAGATTTTGACAACAATGAATTCTTCTCCTCGTCTTCTTGGACATGGTTAGATTCGATTACTTGTTCAATATCTTCTTCCTTGGCTTCATCTTCCTCAATTAGGGCAATCACTTTTTGGTTAGGACATTCATAATCAATATGCCCCAATCCTTGGCACTTAAAACACATCTTTGACTTAGAAGTCAATTCTTGTTACGCTTCACTCTTTACTTGAGTGGGGGTAGTTTTAGTACCACTAGGATTCCAAGAAGTATAACCCTCAATAAACCCTTAATTAGCCACATTCTTAGTTGTAGTAGAATTTCCATTTTTACCCCAACCTTCAGAGCAAGTTTCAGCACATCTTGAAGACTATGATATGGTTTCAAAAAAATAACTCTAGCAATATCAGATCTCAAACTAGCAATGTAGTGGGCTATGCATGTTTCCTCGGCCTCTTACAAGTCTCCTTTGATAATCAAGTTTACAAACTTAGTTGAATACTTCTCCACAATCAAATCTTGTTGCTTAAAATTCTGAATTTTGAGGTAGATGTCTTTGCGATAGTTAAAGGAAAGGTACTTCCTTTTTAGTTCTTTCTTCATCTTTTCCCAAGATTGGATCTTTTTTTTACTATCTCTTTCACGCCGCCTCTTCAATTTTCCCCACCAAATAGAAGCTTTCTTGCACATCTTGATAGTTACCAACTTCACCTTTTTATGCTCAAGAGGGTCATAATATCCAAAGACATGCTCCAACATAATAAGTCAATAAAATTCACCATCATCCATTCTTCCATCAAATTCGAATATCAAAATTTGGATGAATATGGAACCTTCATCATTGTGCGTTTCTCATTGCCGTCATCATACGTAGTAATCGATCTTCACATACCTTCCTCCATAATCATACTCACTTTAATGTTGTTGTCTTTAGGCTTCTTGCGCCTCAGTATTAATTTCAAAACTTGTAGGAGGCACAATTCCCTGCGTCGAAAACTCTCATACCTTCGCCTCACGAAGATCTTTGATGCCATAGGATATGTTGATAGTCATTTGCTTTTGTAGACGCTGAACCACATATTCAAGATCAACAACGCATTTTTACAATAGGGATTGAGAACCACTTGAACCATGATTAAGACTCTTGTCTCTGGAACCAAGAACGCCATGTTGCTTATGATCTGACCAGCTCAATCCTTGAGCTGCGATACCACTTTGATGCAGGGACGAGGGCCGTGATGGATGATCTAATGGGTTGGGTAAGTTAGGGCGATAGGTAGAACTTTGATGGGTAAGGGATAGGTCTGATCTCAAAGGTTATAGGGCTACTTTAGGGTTTATATATGATGGAATTACGATTTAGAATGAAGGATTTTAGGTTTGGAAATGTTTGAGTTTGGTTTGATGCAAAACAGCCTTGTTTTGAGCTAATTTGAGTTTTCGGGTTTTTCTAAGGTAGGCTAAGGCTATGGATGAATTTGGTTTCTTCTGGAGTTAGGGTTGATGGTTTTTGTATTCCCTCTGATGAAACAAAGTATATGGAAAGGTTTTAGAAGTATGGAACCAGATTTGGAAAGTTTTTGGTTATGGTTGGAGGGTGGATTTGAAGAGTTAAAGAAGATGATAAGATGAGTATAGGTTATAGAGGATAAATTGTACGTTACCACTCAAAGAATCCATGAGAGATAAGAAGCCACTTAAGAAGCTCGCCACTCAAGGAGTGCATCGAGAGATTAGAGAACAAGATATATGCTTAGCCTGAGGAGTCCACCTAGGATAAGAAACGGCAGACTTCCTTGACTCAAAGGGATCACCCGAGATAAGAGAACAAGAAAAAACTCTTACAAAAATAAATCTGAAAATATTATTAAACTTGAGTTGATTGTCAAAAACTACATTAGGGGGGTATATATAGCCCCATACTTTCTAAATCAAATAAAGAAACTCCTACTTTGACTTGGAAAACAAAGACTTTCTAATTTAAATAAAGCAACTCCTAAAAAAGAAATAGAAACTTCTACTTTGACTAAGAAAAAAAACTTTCTAAATTAAATAAAGCAACTACTACTTTGACTTGGAGAACAAAACTTTCTAAAATAAAACAACTCCAAATCAAAATAGTAACAAGACTCACAATACTTGGATTTAGAAATAGATTTGGTGTCCCCAAGGTTTCACAACCTCCCAAATCTGAATTTTAACGCTAATTAAGGTCAATTCTGTGTATGTTGTAGAAGCTCCTACATCATTACCACACAAGAACCATGAGAATCTCTTGTCAATGGTGAAATGTGATGTTCTACTCAAGTCTAATTCAACTCTCACCTCTCAGATCTCAAATCGAATCACTAATCGCATTAATGATGATAAATCATAAATAGGCATGAAGATCATAGTAGAGCAATTAATAGAAATGTTATAGAAATATCATATACAAGGCAAATCAGTTTTCAAATACATAAATTGTAACTAAACTACATCGAAAACCCTAGAAATGAAAATCAAACATGAGGTGAAGAAATACAACCAAAGAAGCATGAGAAAACGTGAAATAATCTTCTCATTCTTCAATCTTCTTCCTCCAAGAGCTTTGCCCTAAGGTTAGAAACCTTAGAGGCTTATTCCTCTACCCTCCAGTTGAAGGTCCTCTACCCTAAAACTAAAGAAATAAGTGTTTACATAGAGTCTTAGGAAATGGTCTAAAATCAGCAATCTATGAAATCTGGGCCACGATGCCATGACATGTGAACAATGATGTCGAGATGTCACGACATGTGAACAATGATGTCATGGTATTGCAACTAAATGAGGCTTAAAAAAATCTAGAATTTCATTAGATGCGCGGCATGTGAGAGCAGTGATGCTGCAACATACTAGTGCCTTTGCTCTTCTTCTCTTCTTTAATGTCGCGGCATCCAAACAGTGATATCGCGGCATACATTGTTCATCAGCACTTTGCCTTTTCCTTGCATTGAACTTCTCGAGGTTGTAACTTTCTCCCGAACTCCAAATTGGGTGTTCTTAGACTCAGTGGAAACCTTAAAGAAATTTACTATCCATAAATACAAAGGTGGAGCCTTATGAAGGTCATTCTACAGCCCGAAAAGGTGAATCTGATGATTTGCTTTCTTGTATATGTGGAATTTGCTGATTTTTTTACTTTTTCCCTTCATATTGCCTTAATGCCTTGGATTTGGTCCTAATTACAAATAGGAATGAAAATGATGTTAAAACACTTATTAATATACTAAAAACATGCATAAAACTACCTAAAACAGGGGGATAAAATTAGTACAAAGTGCACTTATCATATGGTGCTTGGTTATATGTTTTGGATAAACATATATATAATGGAAAGCTTTTTGGCATTGTTTCTATATATATATAAATTTGTCAATGACATACCTCTTCAATATATATAGGCTTTGTAGTCAACGATTTTTACAGGATCTCTCAATGTTAATACTGTATATAGTATATACGATAAATATTCTCAGCGGAGTCTAAAGACCACTTTTAATCAAAAAATAGAGTTACAACATCGTTCCATAAACATCAACATCAAAGGCGAGGCCTACATGCCACCTTGATCCATTAATGCAATATCATGGGCGTAGTGTACGTGTCTTTGGTGTTGAGTGATTTTTTGCGATTCATTCCATAAGCATTCAACACACATCAAAAAGATAGGCCTAGTGACACCTTGATCCGCGAATGCAATGTCATGGTAGTGCGCCTATGCGGAGTGTAGTGCTTAATGGTCTCAACATCAAATCAAGTACATCTTTAGAAGACATTCCAATTCTCTATTTCACTAAGCAAATGGTAGGCCAATGGCTACCTAGCAAAGGTAGGAAAAGGAGATAATAACATTAGGATAATCACTTATCATGTGGAAATTTGTGATCTGAAAGCAAGAAGATAACCACGAGGAGCATAGAGCGAGAAAGAGGCTTTACAACTGAAAAAAAAATGCCAAACCAAATGGCTACAAAGAAGTTTCATTAGTTTATGACCGTTTGGAAATTTCAAAGGCCGGATCATGGAAAAATCAAAGAAGCGGAGAAGTCGATATCGAGGCAATGCTAGAGAGATGCGATAAGACATATACAAACCCTGAGGCATTACCAAATTTATGAGTAAGGCTCATCATAAACATATTTACTCATGGCTTGATAAATTTAGGCTAGAGTAAAGTGCATAAGGCATAAGGCGACTTAGAAGCCCGAGTGTCTTCACACGAGGTAGAGACCATGGCTAGTTTTTCAAAGCTGTGAAAAAACACATATCGGCATAAGATAACCCATAGGAACTCAAAATGCTCAATCGTCGATGGAAACCTGGTGATATCAGCCATTTCCAGATAACGGCAGAGTATGAAGTTTGAGTGGTAGAGGAAACCTCTATAGTTGGGGGAAAAGAGTCCTGAATATCAAAGAAGCAAGAACGCCAATGCGCCAGCTACCTCGGATAGGTAGATAGTGAGAATGTTATTCTGGATAATGGAATGATGGGGCGAAGGAAGGACTGGGAGAGAAGTTAATACTCTTGGGACCTTACAGTGCTGTGTGACCTTCATCAGATGTATCAGGTATGATGAGCTACGATGATGTAGATGGATGATAATGGGTAGCGGGTGTTTGTCGAAGTCCTCTAAAGCTGCGAGGAATGACTTAGTGGGTATGCAACCATCCTTTTGAGAGCCCTTGGCCATGGTTGGCGGGTTACCATAGGTCGTAACTTCTTTCCAAGAAATGAGGTGTCATTGAGCTCTGATAGGAAAGGAAACTAGGTGGAGAAGAAGATGTTCCTCCGATGTGCAGAACTTTGGCCCAGTAAAGGAAAATAATGCGCAAAGAAAAATTATGTCAAAGGTAGCACAGATTAAGGAAGGAAGAGCAGAGATTTGGATTATCTCGATGAAGATAGAATTGGGTTGGAAGCCATTGAACTAGCACAAGAAGCTCTTATAGAAACAAACACAAGAAAGTTACAGTCATGACAAGGGTTTAAATCTCAGGTTGCAAGGCCTAGGAAAGTTCACATAGCAAAAAGTCTATCTAGCATAGAGCTACCTTTTAAGTCGTTTCTGCTAGTAAACAAAGTGAAATTCTTTGGCAATGTACAACTGCGATGCACGAAAGAAAAAATATCAGAGTTTAGGTGAAAGATCAATCCAGCAGGTTGTTGAAAATCATTCGGTCTTAACACCCCAAATTATACCTTAGTAGTTTTATTACAGTTTTGTAGTATAAGAAAAGTAAAATTTGTATTTTTCAGAATTTAAGTGCTAAGAGTGAAAATGGATAAAGCCGAAATTAATCCAAGAGTCAAGGGCTAATTGGTAAAATGTCACATTAAGGACTTAAAGGTCATTATGTAAAAAGAGTATATGTTAAAGTAGAAATTGTGATACGTTAGAATTTCAAATAGAATGAAATAGGACCTAAATGTAGGGTGAAATTTTGCTCAAATGGATAAGACCAAAAATTGGTCTATGGATTGAGAGAAGATGTTTTCTCATTTTTTGGGAGAAAGGGCTGGGGTTACGATTGGAGGAGAAAAGGAGCCCGACTTTGGTTTGCTTGTTCTCCACTTATTCAAGTTTCTTTTTGGTTCAAGCAAGGAGAAGGAAGGGAAAATAAGAGGAAAAGGAGAAGAAATCAAGGTATGGAAACTATCACAAGCCCTACTTAATTATGGGTTGTTAGGAAAAACCTAACTTCCATTATGAAAGTGTTGTTGGTTGGTTTTTGTGGGCTTTAGTGGTTTTGGTTGGTTCAAGTCAAGTTTGGGAGTTGTTTTCTTTGATGTGTTTTGGGTTTTGGTTGGAAATTTCGGGTGAAAAGTGGCAAACTTGCCATTTCTGCAGAAATCGCAGGTGAGTACCAGTACCTAAAGTTGTTTTTGGTCTAGAGGATATTAGTGCAAGTCTTGAAAGTTGATCACCGACACTGTTGTTTTTAATTAAGGGTGTTGATACCCGATGCGAAGAGTGGTTCTCCGGTACTCAAAGTTGTTGGAATCCGAGTCTTGATCCTGCATGTAGCGCCCCAAAGCAAGGGTGTCGGGTTGACTACAAAGATCAGCATGGAAATCTCACATGTATCATGTTATGAGACCCGTACATGTGCAAATATGGCCACTTGAGCTACACATCCCTACTCATAAAATGTATATTTTATACAAAAATGATTTAATTACAATTTTTACAATTTATACAAAAAAAAAAAAAAAAAAAAAAAAAAGGGTCCTCCATGCCGAATTTTAGAAATACAAGATAAGATCATCTTGAGGCGTTTCTTAGCTCTAAGGTCACGGATGTCCTAAAGTCACGAGTGCGTCTTCGATTACTGAAAATATATTCCCTCGGCAAGGGGTAGAGCAATGCCAGTAAGTGAATTTCCCTACTTTGGATTACTTCCCACTAAGTGCAATGCAATGGCACAACAAACATTCAACTTACATGCTAATATATCACTCATGAATATATTAACAAAATTAATTCCATAAATCATGCTATTCAATTTACATGATAACATAAGATTTGCTCACATGGGCACAA